>BJCO01452835.1:0-13508 GCA_018326465.1 Flaveria floridana | reverse complement strand
TACTATTGAAGACTAAGAAGCAGTTATTAAACTTTTGTATTTAGGTTACATGTTAAAAGTGTATTAGTCTCTGTTTAGACAAGTTTTGTATAAACTTATATGTAACTTAAAGATATATATATATATAAGTATGTGATGTTATGTTTAAAGTTACTGTTATAATTTTTTGTCTGTAATCAATGAGTTTTGAGCCAGAGAGTCACATCCAAACATATTTACGTTTCCGTCGGGATGTAACAAAATGCTAATGGATATAAAAGTTATTTTTAATTTTAAAATATAGGTGAAACTTTTATTTTGTGAGAAAAGTCAACAAAAAAACTTTTTTTACCATTATCACACATATAAAAGATCATATTATATATATATATGTGTGTGTGTGTGTGTAAATTCACAATTATAAAAAAGTTTAGAAAAATATAAGTTACACTTACACCTGCAAATATATATGGGTGTAAGTGTAACTAATGCATGTTTTAACTTTTTACACTTGTAAATATACATATATATAATAAAACAAAATGTTCTATATGTTTATAATATTATTCGAGCATTGAAATTAATAATTTTTATTTATCTTGACGAGTTACCGCAAGTTATCGTAATAAAGACGGAGGGTTAATAACTTTAGTAAAATGTTGCATTACGTCTTGAAAGTTTTATATTAGGCCTTAAAAATATTGAATCAGCCTAAGGAATAATTTTTATTAAAGAATGAATTAGGTGAAATTGTATTGTATCTAAAACAACCTTTTTTGTTAGAAAATATAATATTTTGCTAGGAAGTACAAACGTTTTTAAAAAATATTTAATTTATTTTGAAAGGTTACTAATAAAGCGTTGTATTAAGCTATTTTTGTAGTAGTGATGGTAATAATATATATTATGAAGACATTTTGCTACAAGAAAAGTAGTTCGATCTTTGGGTGCATGGGATCTTGTTGATAGTGATAAAATATATTTTTAGATTAGATTTGGTAACAGAATCAATAGTCGTTTCATTTCTTTCCCCTACGTATAGTTAAGCTAACAACATTTTTTATTCTTGATGACGTGCAAATGCATTAATATTGTTCCTGTGATAAACACACCAATGAATCAAAAGAAGAACAACAAAAGTAATACGAACACTTACTCGAAAATTGATCTTGAATACTCTCGTGTTGAGAGTGATGAATTATGAAAGAAAAATGATTACAATGAATGAATCAAACAACAAACCAAAAACTGGTTATATATAGCTAATTGAGAATGTCATTAATTCTCCCTAATTAGCATTAACAACCATTTAACAAACTGTAAACTAAACTTGACACAAACAGTACCTGCATTATTAACTATTACAACTGCAGTCCCTGTAACTCTTATTATTATTATGAGAAATCAGCACCAACATTATCTAACAATCTCCACCTTTGGGCTGCATTTCTCTTTCAAAAACAGTTAACCAAGATTAACCAACCTTCATAATCTTCAAACACTTTTGAAACTTTCCAACTGGTAAGGTTTTAGTCAAAACATTAGCAGCATTATCTTCAGTACAAACATACTCAATTTTGACTTCTTCAGTGTTCACAACATCACGAATAAAATGAAATTTAACCCTTATGTGTTTTGTTCGTTCATGAAATGCACTGTGTTTAGCTAACTGTATAGCACCAGTATTATCACAAAACACACAAGTATTACTAGAATCAACTCCAAGTTCATCAGCAAATCCTCTTAACCACAATGCTTCCTTGACTGATTCAGTCAAAGCAATGTATTCTGCTTCTGTGCTTGACAAAGCTACAACAGGTTGAAGTGAAGCTTTCCAACTTACCAAACTTCCCATCACTTTGAACAAATACCCAGTAATAGACCTTCCCCTGTCCATGTCTTTAGCAAAGTCAGCATCAACATAACCTTGAATCATATGACTATCAACTATATTGCCTTCAAATCTTAATCCAGTTTCCATTGATCCTTTAAGATATCTAAATATCCATTTCACTGCATTCCAATGACATTTTCCTGGATTGGCAATATACCTACTAACCAAACTTACCCCATAACTGATATCTGGGCATGTGCACGCCATTAAATACATGAGGCTTCCTACTGCATTAGCATAAGGAACCTTCCTCATATATTCAACTTCATGCTCAGTCTTAGGACTATCTTGTGCAGAATTTGAAGTGAGATGCCAATGGAGTATTAACAGACTTACATTCCATCATACCAAACTTAGTAAGTATCTTCTTTATATATGATGTTTGAGTCAATCTGAGTTCTCTCAACTCCCTTACCCTGTTAATCTCCATACCTAGGATCTTTTTAGCAGGTCCTAACTCTTTCATTTCAAATTCACTTATGAAAAGGTCTTTAACATCTCTTATCTCTCTCATGTCTTGACATGCTAACAACATGTCATCCACATAGAGTAAAAGATAAAGATGATTTTCTATGTTTCTCTTTCTCATATACACACAAGAGTCATAATCACTTCTGCAGAACCCATAAGATAAGATGAAGTCATCAAACCTCTTATACCACTGTCTTGGTGATTGTTTCAAACCATACAATGATCTCTGTAATAGACATACTTTATTTCCAGATTCTTCAAACCCGAGAGGTTGAGACATATAGATCTTTTCATCTAATCTTCCATGCAGAAAGCTGTCTTAACATCTAACTGTTCTAACTCCATGTTCATAGAAGCAGTTAATGATAATAATACCCTTATAGATGTATGTCTCACTACAGGTGAAAAGATCTCATGATAGTCTATCCCCTTTCTTTGTTTAAACCCTTTAGCCATTAATCTTGCTTTATACCTAGGCTTTTTAACTCCAGGTATTCCTTCCTTCAATTTATACAACCATTTACAAGGAACTACCTTATAATCGTTAGGTCTGTCTACCAAGATCCAGGTTTCATTTTTATACAAAGAATTCATCTCTTCTTTCATAGCAGCTATCCACTTTTCTCTATTAGTTGATGTAATAGCTTCATGAAAACTGAGTGGTTCATTTGTATCTTCATGTTCAGCAGTTATAAATGCAAATGCAGACAAGTTTGCTGAACTTTCAACTTCAGTATCTCTAAACCTTACTGGTGGCTTGACTTGTCTTCTAGTCCTGTTCTTAGCAAGGCTATATGAACTGGTACTAGAAGACTCCTGCTGTATAGTTCCTTCGGCATGACCATCAGAACTATCACCTGATTGGTCATTATCAGGCTATGCAGGGTGAGAACCTTGATGTTCATTACTGTCAAGCTCCACCTCAAGTTGAACTTCCTTCTCACCACCAATTTTCTCCATATCACTTTCAGGACTCTTACCAATCACATGTTTGTAGTAAGTGCCTTCTACAAATGTGATATCCCTACTAGTTATCACTTTAGGACTTACATTCCCAAACCTCCATAACCTGTACCCCTTTGTCCCTTCAGGATAGCCAACCACTATACATTTTTGAGCTCTGGCATCTAGTTTTCTTTGCTTTATATAAGCATAAGCTAGAGTGCCAAACACCCTAAGGCTAGAATAATCTGTCTTCTTTCCTAACCAAACTTCTATAGGTGTTTTAATATTCAGGGCACTAGAAGGAGATCTATTCACTAGATAAGCAGTTGTTGACACAGCTTCTCTCCAAAATGACTTAGGTAACCCAGAACTCAGTAACATACACCTAACTTTGTTTAATAAAGTCATATTCATCCTCTCAGCTAACCCATTTTGCTGAGGGGTGCTAGGAACAGTTAGGTGTATTACTATCCCATGAGTTTTACAAAATTGATTAAATTGATTATTGCAAAACTCAAGTCCATTGTCTGTTCTAAGTTTCTTAATTTTCCTGTCAGTTTGATTTTCTACCATTGACTTCCATTCTTTAAATTTATCAAATGCTTCAACTTTATTTTTAAGCGTATAAACCCAAACCCTCCTGGAATGATCATCAATAAGGGATAAGAAATACCTTGCACCTCCAAGTGTTTTTGGTTTGGCTGGTCCCCACAGATCAGAATGTATATAATCTAATATACCTTTAGTGGTATGTATACTTCTTGTAAACTTCACTCTGTGAGTCTCTGGTCCCCACAGATCAGAATGTATATAATCTAATATACCTTTAGTGGTATGTATACTTCTTGTAAACTTCACTCTGTGAGTCTCTGGTCCCCACAGATCAGAATGTATATAATCTAATATACCTTTAGTGGTATGTATACTTCTTGTAAACTTCACTCTGTGAGTCTCTGGTCCCCACAGATCAGAATGTATATAATCTAATATACCTTTAGTGGTATGTATACTTCTTGTAAACTTCACTCTGTGAGTCTCTGGTCCCCACAGATCAGAATGTATATAATCTAATATACCTTTAGTGGTATGTATACTTCTTGTAAACTTCACTCTGTGAGTCTCTGGTCCCCACAGATCAGAATGTATATAATCTAATATACCTTTAGTGGTATGTATACTTCTTGTAAACTTCACTCTGTGAGCCTTTCCTATTACACAATGCTCACAGAATCCTACATCAACCTCTTTAATGTCAATTAATTGCTGCTTTACAAGCTCTATTAGCCCTTGATTACTGATGTAGCCCAATCTTCTATGCCATTGGACAGCTTCCTGTTTGTTGTTTGAACTTACAGATGTATTGACTGCATCTGTGACACTACCATCTAACAAGTAGATGTTGTTATCTCCCCTGGTTCCTATGATCACCACCAATGACCCCTTTATCACATTGTCCTTTCCATTCTTGAGGCTAACACCATACCCTTCTTTCTCAAATGTGCCTAATGAGATCAAATTTCTAGTCAACTTAGGTATGTACCTTACATTCTCTAGTTCAACACATGTTCCATTATCCAGTTTCACTGAAACATTACCCAAACCAAGGATTTCACATGGTCTATCATCACCCAACTGAACCACTGCAAGATTATCAAACTTGATATTCTTAAAGTGCTCTTTATAAGGTGTCATGTGGTATGAGCACCCTGAGTCAAGAATCTAATCATTATGATTACCTGCTCTTGATCTTGACACGACCAGCACATCAGCACTTTCATACCCATCATTAGTTTCTTCTTGAGACACATTTCCTTGTCCTTTGAAGGTATATTCATCACCCTTCTTCTTTCTTTTCTCTAGACAGTCTCTTTTTAGATGTTTCTCAGAGTTACAAATGTAACACCTTCTCTTAGTTCTTGACTTAGATCTTGATCCCAATTTACCTTTGAAACTTGTATTTCTTTGATCTGATCTACCCCTCACAAACAGTCCATCTCCTGATTCATCTAATCATCTGACCGTTTCTTTAATTCTTTAGAATTTAGGGCAGCCAAAACCTCTTCCATGGTTAAGGTTTCTCTTCCATACATCAGGGTATCAATAAAGTGTTCAAATGATTGAGGAAGAGATGTCAGGAATATAACTGTCTGATCCTCCTCATCTAAAGTTACATCTATGTTTTCAAGATCTAGAAATTGAATTCATCAATATGATCTTTAAGATTCTTACCAGCAGACATGTGGAATGTGTATAACCTCTTCTTCAGGTATAGCCTGTTAGCCAACAATTTAATCATGTACAACCCTTCTAGCTTAGACCAAATCCCTACTGCTGTTGTTTCTTTCGAAACCTCCCTCAAGACACGATCCCCCAAGCTTAGGATGATCACGCTATGAGCCTTGTCCTTTGTATATTTCCACTTAGTCTCAAGATCAGTCTTCTCTTTATCTGTTGCCCCCGCGTGTGGAACTGGTGCCACTCCGGCTAGTGTAGAAACCACTCCTTGATGCACTAACAACGCACGCATCTTCACACGCCACAAACCAAAGTCATTCTTATCGTCGAATTTCTCGATTTCAAACTTTGTTGACACCATCGCTCCACCCGATTGATTGCAGATTGATCAGGTCTTCAATCGATCACAGAAATGATGTCCAATGCTTCAATCGATAACACATTTCTATTTGATTCACTAAAACGAGCCGTAAACGAGGCTCTGATACCAATTGTGATAAACACACCAATGAATCAAAAGAAGAACAACAAAAGTAATACGAACACTCACTTGAAAATTGATCTTGAATACTCTCGTGTTGAGACTGATGAATTATGAAAGAAAAATGATTACAATGAATGAATCAAACAACTAACCAAGAACTGGTTATATATAGATAATTGAGAATGTCGTTAATTCCCCCCAATTAACATTAACAACCATTTAACAAACTGTAAACTAAACTTGACACAAACAGTCCCTGCATTATTAACTATTACAACTGCAGTCCCTGTAACTCTTATTATTATTATGAGAAATCAGCACCAACATTATCTAACAGTTCCAAGTTTATAAGAAAATATGTTCTTTATAAAATTCATGCTTTATTACTTTAAAAATCATATTTTAGTTCTAAGCATTAATGTCCAATAAGTTGTGATAGGTCCCGCACTGGTTCCAACAATTCTAGAATGGTAATTAGTTCGTATCAAACTTGATTTGAAAGAAATTTTGAGTTAAAGTTTAAAAGAATATATATTGCATGATTATTAACCTTTGAACTCAATAAGGACTAACTAATAGCGTTATTCACGAGCCGAGCTGAACGGAGCGGATATTTGTTCGTGCTTGGTTCGTTTACAAACTGATCCGAGCCGATTGACTCGTTTATAACTGAGCCAAAAATCAAGGGATCGAGTATTTTTCGGGCATTTATTTTCCGAGTGAGCTTCGAGAGCGCGAGCGGTGAACGATATTGACATTCCATGATATTGATGGTTATATAGTCTAGTGCGTCACACGATTTAAATTTATAAAAAAAGACTGAACATATTGAGTCTCAAGTTGTTATGTTTTAAAAATCAACCATATTTAATAGTATAATCATGTTTTTATTGAGTCTCAAGTTGTTATGTTTTAAAAATCAACCATATTTAATAGTATAATCATGTGTTATGAATGAAATTCCAGTTAAAAAACTATTGGTTAATGACTTAGGGTTTAATTTTTAGATTTAATATTGATTTTATTTAGGGTTGATTGTCTAGCATATATGCATAAATATAGATTGTAAATTTGTATATAGTGGACCAAAACCAATAGAGTTGTATGTATAAAACTCTCTATTTATAATTGTATATTTGTATATTTGTATATTTGTGTGCATGTATATAATTATATACATAAAAACTAAATTAAAAAATAATTCAATCCGAACCGAATCAAGCGAATCTTTGCTCATGTTTGCTCTTTTACAAACTGAACCGAGGCGATCAGCTTATTTACAACTGAGTGGTAAGTCTAAAAAGCATTTTCTAAACATTTTTCGAGCGAGAATCGAGTGTCGAGCAATTTAGACAACCTTACTAATTAAGAAGAAAATTAAAAATTCATATTTTGTATTATTAAAACTAATGTTAATTAGCAAGTTTTCATTCCGAAGTACCAATGGATAATGATCTAAAACTCTACCATGATGATTAAATTACTGTAGCTTAATAAACTATAAAGTAAAAATTAATTAACAATCTCACACAAAACTAAGGTTGTTGAATTAGAATAAGCTCACAACTCGTTCAAAATTAGCTTGTTTATAAACGAGTTGAATCGAACGGACTCAGTTTGTAAATTAGTCAAGCCTAAGCCAAGGTTTACCCGGTCGTTAGTTGTCTCGTTGCCTCACTTGTTGACTTGCTTAACTTCAAGGTGGCTCATTTAACTTCGAGCTTGAGCCAAACCCGAATCTATGATCGGCTTGTTTACAACAACCCTACTTAATAAAAGATCATAATTTATTTTGAACTACATATTAATTTAGTTTAGTTTTATAACTAGCTAAGATCAAACTATCAATGATCCTTACACCAACTAATTAAGGTGAGCTACTCATAACATGTAAATATGTGAGAGATCATGTGTTCAAGTCTCACTATTAGTATATTGCTCAGAGTTGAGGCATGAGCTAGTTTTTCTATCAATAATTTTCCTCCTGAGGGGGTTGGTGTACGTTACCGTCTAAATCACGAATAGATAGGCCTGATTAAGATAACACCTATACTCTGAAACAGAGTCGCACATTTACCGTTAAGAAAAAAATAAGGTCAAACTATAAATAATAAAGTTTTACAAAATATATCAAAGAAAGAAAGAAATGAAAAACGAACTAGCTTGTCATTTGTCAATACTTTATTGGCTTAACTAACATACCATGTATGTCACTGATTCAAATCTACTCATGCATAATACTTCACCAAAATTGAAGTTTAAGCATTTCTTTTTTCGTTTTGTTTTTTCCCCTTAAACCCTAATCTCTCTCTCTCTCTCTCTCTACATATATATACATACATATACATATATTTTTATATTATATATTATGACCCCATTTCTAAGCAAACCCCATTATCGTCATTATAATAATCACCCATCCCATCCAATGATCCTCATCTCTCTCACATAAGCGGACAAACACAGGTTTATTGGCTATTTATAAAGTAATAAACTTCTTCAAATAAGAACTACTTTCGAAGCTTATAAGATTCACAAAGAGAATCAACCTATATAAATCGATCATAAATATCAACACCCTTCTTTCATCTCTTTTTCACACACTTTACACACACATACACACGTTGTGTGGGTGTGTAAACATATAATTATAAAGGAAATGAGGAAGCCTATAGCAGGTGGAAACGATTCGATGATGACGACGATGAAGATGAGAAAAGGGTTGTGGTCACCAGATGAAGATGAGAAGTTGATGAACTACATGATCACCAATGGTCAAGGCTGCTGGAGTGACATTGCTCGTAATGCGGGTTTGCAAAGATGTGGTAAAAGTTGCAGGCTCCGATGGATTAATTACCTGAGACCTGATCTTAAACGCGGTGCATTTTCTCCTCAGGAGGAAGAAGTCATTGTTCATCTTCATTCTCTTCTTGGTAACAGGTATGATATTAATCCGTACTAATTAAAAGTATAATTACCAGTCTTCGGGTGTGTACGTAATAGGTGCTCACTCTTTGTGTGTTCAAATCCTGCGGTAGTCAGATTAGATTAGATGTGTTTAACATTAGATTAAGAGCAGTTTGAGTAAAATTAATCAGAAGTATACTTATTTAATATACAACATGAATAAAAGTTAGTGGAGTGTTTTATGACATTAATCTTGATATTTTTAACTTTCATTTTGGTTTTATATTTTGTTAAATACGAATAATCAAATCTTGCAAACCCTTTATTAATATCAATATATAGCATGGAAATAGATAAGTTCGATGTTTAACTTTTTTTTCTCCAGAATAGAAATATTCATTTGTAAATTCACTATATATATAAAATATTGTGAGGTTTTATATCTTACAAGTTGCAATTTATTAATTGAGATAATTTTTAACAAGAGTGATTTCCATGTTTGAAACTCAAGTTAAATTATCAAATGATTGATAAATAAGGGAGATGAGAACATACATATATGTGTACGTGCATATGAGGATGTAACTATTTACTTAATTTAAATAATTTTGAGATGAAACCAAATAGAAGTTATTAGTACACCAGGCTTCTATAATTTGCACCTTAGACTCTAAATACACATCATTTCTTGCATGTATATATATAGAACATGTACACACGTAAGTGCATTAATACCCATGGCTAATTAATCATATAATCTAGTCAGTAAAATGTCAAAGTCATTGTTGCATGATTACATATGCAACTTACAAATTTAATCTTTGTGCTTTTGACTTTAACCGGTTAACAAATCATTAATGGAGAATGAAGATAGCAATAGTTCTATCTCTTCCATAATTGGACCGAAGAAAGAGTAACTTGACATAATTATCACATATAACACTGCATCATAGTACATTTGTATAATTTAACACCACACCAAAAACCTTCATTTTTATATATATGACTAGTTAGGGGAAAACGAGCATATACATATTTAATAACAACTTGAATATTAATTATAAAAAAAGTTTTGCCGTTGGTTCATTGTTTTTAGTGTTATTTACTTTATTTTTATTTTTTATGCTAATCTAATCATGCATTCTATGTCTTTGTTGATGCACTAAAAACTTGTGCAAATTTAGAAAAGGTTTGTACCGTTCAATTTTAAATTGCATTAATAGCAGGCTCAAAGCGAAAGGGATAATTGAGGTTGAGGTGTGTGCCCACATATAACCTTTGAGTTGAAGATACTCCACTGTCTATTTCAGTAGTTTGCTTGCAAATGAAGCCAACCTCCATGCATATTGCATGCATTTATATATACCGTATTTTACGTGTAACATAATCATATTTGGTTCACATAAATATGATTTTTTTTCTAATATCTTTAATTAATTTATAGGTGGTCCCAAATTGCAGCGAGATTGCCTGGGCGTACAGATAACGAAATCAAAAACTTCTGGAACTCGACGGTAAAAAAGAGATTGAAAAAGTCTACATCAAACTCATCGTCACCTAACACGAGTCATGATTCATCATCCCCGGAACATAGGGACACCATGGGGGGATTGGCACCCATGCACGATTCTAGCAACATATTAGCTATGTACATGGATGCAACACGAAGATCATCTTCATCATCGTCCTTGCAAGCCATGAACATAAACCAAATGATGGAACCAAACTTGCCCATCTTGTATTCATCATGCTATGGTTCGACGCAAGTGGGCATGGATGGTAAGGGCATTAGTTACCATGGATGTTATGAAATCTTTGGGGGGAATTTAGGGTTAGAAGACGAGATTTTTAACATCACACCATTAGAGAACTCGACTAATAATGATCACCATATAAAAAGCGAAAATCTTGAAGATAGAAATTCTATGATCATAACTAACAACATGAACGATATCATCATGAACCAATGTTACAACAATAATAAGGTACAAGCAATAACCGAAGGATTCGAAAACTGTTGGGTGGGAGGAGATGAACTAAAAGTCGAAGAATGGGACTTTGAAGAACTCATGAGTGAATCTTGCATGTTCCCTTCACTTGATTAAATCTTCCAAAAAAGTAGATTTTATGAATTTCTGTCGAATTTCTTTTTCCATTTTTGGAAAGTACGTAGTACATTTTTGAGGATTGTAAGAATAAGACGACACCTAACATAGGTGTAATGGGGTCATTGTGGATACTCTATTGTATAGATATATCATTGTACATGTACCTCATCATGTAAGAATAGTTTAATTGGCCAGCTCCAATTGATCATATTGGCTGGCTAATAAAATTCAAATATAAACCCTTCTTTATGGAAATCAGAAAAACTATATGTACGTGATGGTAAAATATATACATCTTCATTAATTGAATTTAAAACATCTAAATATTAATTCAAGCTAAATACCTTGAACTATATTATTAACTTATTGTTAAAAATCGATTAATCCGTCAGCCATAACAATGCTTTGGAGGTTCCATAGCATACATAAGAGATTCGTTTTCTAGAATACACAGTTGTAATTTAATTTATACTTTTATAATAATTATTATATTTTTTAATGAGAATCACTACTAGTTTAGAGACCAGATTTATAGGGAGGACAAAATTTAGTCTCTATAGACTACCTATAGAGACGACAAGTCGTCTCTAAAAATTATGGTGGTTATAGTTCGACTTTTCAGAGACCAAAAAGAAGTCGTCACAATAAGTTGATATCTGTTGTCGCTAAAAGTAAAAACCAATTTCTTTTATAATTATCTTTTTTGTATTGACGTTAATAAGGTACTTATTCTATAGAGAAACATGTCGTCCTTATACCCTATAGAGACGACATGTCGTCCTATAGCCTATATAGACGACATATCGTCCCTATAGCCTATAGAGACGACACCAAAGGGGAGGGAAGTTTCCCGCCGAGCAGGAAAACTTTTTGGGATGACATGTCTTCTCTATAGGTGAAAATATCCTCTCTATAGAAAGTCTTTTTTTTATAATTTTATTTTTCTGTTAATTTTTTTATTTTCTTAATATTATTATTTTTTTCTAATTATTATTATTATTAGTATTATTATGTTATTATTATTATTATTTGAAAGAATATAGTGTTTGTACATGTAATGACCTTAGACAACAAATGTATCATTATTATTGAGATAAAGCGATGGTCAATTAGATCCAGTTATGCCAAATTATAGACGAATATTTTCGAGCACGTTCAATTAAGACGATTAGGTCAATTTCGGTCAATCGGGATCCATTATAGTCAATTAGGACTAATGATGGTCAATCATACTCTATTATATTGTATTTGAGCCAATTATGGTCAACCAGTCTCAATTATAGTCGATTAGGGCCAATGACGGCCAATCAACCAAAATTACAGTTAAGTAGGCATGGCGATAGTCATTACAACCAATAATGGTCAAATAGGTCAAAAAATAATCGTTTAGGGCCAATGATGGTCGATTGGGTCTAGGGCTGTTCAAACCGCTCGACGATCGCTCGACGTTCGTTCGAAATTTGCTCGAGAAATGCTCGTTCGAATTTTTGCTCGGTTGTAAACGAGCCGATCGGATCAGATCGGTTTGTAAACGAGCCAAGCACGAGCAAAGGTCCGCTCGGTTCGGTTCGGATCGAATTAATATGTATATATAGTTTATACGTTGCACTCTAGTAGATTTGACCCATTGTATACAAATACAAATTATATTTATGCATACTTAATCAATAACCTAGTAAAAAATTCTATATTAAACATAACAGGGAAATCCTAAACCGTTAAGAGATATTTTTTTGATCATCTTTCGCTCTCACCGTCATCGCTATCAGCGCTATCCGCGTTATTGGTTACAACCTTAACTTCATCGTCACCCACAACGTATTATCATCAATGAAAATATTATGTAATGAAATGTGGGTGATTTTTAGGTCATTAAACCTTATTTGATGCAGTATAAATCGTATGAGACACAAGATAGTTGGGTTGTATAAATTATTCGCCGCTCGTTTGCGCTCGCTCGACGCTCGCTCGAAAATTTAATGCTCGAAAAATGCTCGTTCGATTTTTCGCTCGGTTGTAAACGAGCCGATCGGCTCGGTTTGGTTTGAAAACGAGCCAAGCACGAGCAAAGGTGCGCTCGGTTCGGCTCGGCTCGTGAACAGCCCTAATTGGGTCTAACCATAGTTGATTAGCCTCAGTGATGATCGATTAGGGCTAACAATGATCAAATAGGCTTAAATATAGTCGATTGAGAAAAATAATGGTCAATCTGGCATAATTATAGTCGGTTATGCCTAGTTATGGTTTATTTGGGCCGGTAACTATTAAATAGGTCCAAATATTGTCACTCAAGTGTAATTATATTTGATTAGGCCTAGCGATGATGGACTAGGGCCAGTAACAGTCAGATATGTTTAAATATAGTCTATTAGGACCAATGAGGGTCAATCGGGCCGAATCATAGTCGAATATGCCTAGTGGTAATAATAATAATAATAATAATAATAATAATAATAATAATAATAATAATAATAATAATAATAAT
>BJCO01452610.1:0-10703 GCA_018326465.1 Flaveria floridana | reverse complement strand
GGTAATTTAATTAGTAAATTTTAGGACAAGTTGAGGACTCTTGTATAGTTGTATGTTGATACAATACAACCAGATGATAAGAATTTGCAGTAATATCAACTTGTGAGTATAAATAAAAGATATATGTAATATGCATACACATAACACATTAATTGACAAAAATCTTCCATGGGACATATAGTTGAGTTACATTGCTCGTCCATGGTAATATATTCACCTATTTGAATCATCTGAACTATCAGTTTGTATAAATCTTGTTCCTTGTCACTTTTCTCTCTAATTTTACTGCTAAGCTGGTCCCTTTTCGATAGATAAAGTAGCACTTCACTGCTCTTAATATTATAATTTATTTTCTAAATAATATTCTTCATCATCAGTATTGTAAAAGTAAATGAGGAAAATATCTGAATGAGTATAACGAAGGGGAAACCCTCAAGGAATAAAACCATAGAAAAGCCTAACTTGGGCCCATGGGCTAAAACAAATAGAACATACTAAATACATTTTATACAATGACCAATCCTCAGCGAGTTGGAGCTTATATGTTAATGATGTGCAACTTGTTACAAATACAATCTTTATGTAGTTACCGAAGAGGTTTGGTAAAGATATCTGTAAGTTGAAATTCTGCCCACACATTAGAGATGAATCGAGTGTATAGATGGAGAATCTGTTTGAGTACCTACTACTCCATCCCTTATAAAATGACTAAAACCTCTATATGTTTCATCGTCTCATGAACTACTTGATTCATGGCTATATGCATAATTGCATAGTTGATTGGCTCATAGTTGTCAAAGGCGCAAGGCGCACTCAAGGCACAAAGACATCGCATGTCGCCTAGGCGCAAGGCGTATAAAAGGCGCACGCCTCAGATAAAAAAGGCGCACGCCTCAGATAAAAAAGGCGCACGCCTCAGATAAAAAAGGCGCACGCCTCAGATAAAAAAGGCGCACTAAAATCACCTAACTCTCCTACCTCTCTCTTCTAACCATATCTCTCCACCGTGCAAAGTATATGCTTCATCTCCTTTCTTTGTTCTTCAAATTTCTGCACTCTCATGATGCAACTCAACACATACCTCACCAGACGGAGTATGGCAGGAATATACAGAAGTTCATCAGAATTGTCCAGAACTTGCTGGAAAGTCATCGGAAGGTCGTTTTTGGTCGGAATCTCATCGGAAGAGCGCCTTTGACAGTGGAAGGCACTTTTGGTGCGCCTGGCCTGGCCTGAGCGCCTAGGTGAGCGCTTTTTGCGCTTTTGACAACATAGGATTGGCTATCATAATATAGCCGCATCAAATAGTAAACAACCTCAGATTCTCTAAGAAGATGACGAACACATATCATCTCTAATGTAACATCTGCCATGAATCTATACATCAACTCAACACTCCATCTAAATACAGTCTTCGTTTAAACAAGCACACTTGAGGCGCGCCTAGGTGCAATGCGACCTCAGGCGCATTGCTTTGGGCTTTCGGTTACATGACGCACGATAGCGTACATAAAGCGCGCGCTTAGGCGCTTCAACACACTTTTTCCCGCTTTAGCGCTTTGTAGCGAGAGATGAAATTAATGAAAAATGTATAAAAAAAGAAATCAAAGCTTACTTGTGATGGAGATGAAGATATGCGATGGAGATGAAGATGATAGCTTCGATTTGAGGCTTTGAGCATTAGAACATGAGATGTGATGGAGAAGAAGAAGACGATGATGGTTGCTTACGACTTTAGGGTTAGGATATGTACCTTCCCCTGTGCTTATATTAGTCATCTTTTTTTCTAAATTACATATTATATCCCTAATGTTTAAGTTTCTATCATATTTGACATAAAACTTATTCTAACATGTCTTTTTTAACCGTAAAAATATTAAATTTATAATAAATATTATATGTAATTTATTTAGAAGTATCATATTAATATATTGTGCCTTGAGTACGAAAAGCTTTGTGCTTTTGGGCTTTGCGCCTTGGTTTTTAGACCATGTCACCTCAATGCACTTCTCTCTTTTTAAAACCAAGGATACAGCGTGTTGCTTCTAACTCTTCAAGGGCATAAGATTCTCCCCGACAAACATACAATAAATTGTGAGAAACAAAACATCCGTCCCAATATGGTTTCGAAAATCCCAATTGGTTTAGTCGAGTAACTCTCAAGTAGTTAAGTTCCCCAACCAACCATCTATATCATTTTGGATCATCCATTGGGCTTGTGTCCTTTAGAAGGAGCTTTGTATAGGAAACCTTAAGCTTTCTACTAGCTTGCAACCCAATTATACTACCACTGTGACAAAAGTACTCACCATGGAAATCGAGACACATCTATGCCAAGGAAGTGTTGAAGTCGACCTAAGGCTGATTTGGAACTGAGGCGGAATGAATTGTTTGAGCTTGGTAATCTTGATCTCGTCATCCATTCGATTATGATATCATCCATATAAACAACCACATAAATCCTTTGGCCCTGGCTGTATCTAAATAGTACAAAGAAATCATACCCTAGCTAGACTTAGTAGGGCAACAGTTCTTGCTTGCTTTGATCCATTCTTATTGCTTCTTGCCTTCTTGTCTTCTTGCTTTCTTGTTGTTCTTGCTAACCTGTGTTGGGGTTTATGGAGTCTTTCAGCCGGAGAAAAGGGGTAGCCGACCCTAATCCTAATTGGGCTAAACTAGGAACGTTGCGTAATATATGTTTTCTTTTTCTCTAAGCTATCTATGTGTTATAATAGACTAGTAGGGAATGGAATTCTCATCACCTCAATAACATATTTAACCCCAGTTACAAGAAAGTGGATGTAGGTCACATCAACCGAACCACTATAAATCCTCGTGTCGTGTTATTATTGTATTTAGTTTATTGTTTGTTTGTGTGTCTATTACCTAACAACCTGTCTATTTTCTTGCTATTGTGCTTGAATCGATGTGGAGAACCACATATGTTCTTTTCGGTACATGTAGTTTCGGCCTACACATGTACCATTCTTGCTCCTGCTACTTACTACAAACCACGCAGTACAATTATTGTCTCTTGGTCGATCTTCACGTCTTCTTCTTCCCACATTCGTCTTCCAAGCTCTGATAGGAATTGAAAAATTGGATCGAGCAATCATTTTGAAGACCTCGGTTTTTGTGACAAATTACCAAGTCATGACACTTTTATTATTATGGAAAAAGCACACCAAAAACAATCGACATACCAATTTATATATATGCTAAACTAACATGCAAACCAAGCTATTCTATTCCTAACCGACGCAAGCTTCTGTTTTCGATTGAGATATACAAACCTACTAATAAAAATAACACAATTAATCTATCTCCAAATAAACATTTAAAAGCCATTTTGCCGACTTTACCCGAAACTCAGTGTCACACCCCATTTTCATACGGAGTTTATATGACCGATTAATATCAATACTTACAGCGGAAGCATAATACATTACATAGAGTTCTTAATACATAAGAAAAATTACCAAAACTAACTTAACATAATACACCATATTAATAAGTAGTCTTAATTAAAACAAAACGTCTTCAAGATTCTACTCCTTGATTCTTCAGTTTTAAATCTTTCTCCACTTAATCAATCCTTGAAATATATGCTTAAAAACATAAGTCAGCGGAAAGCCGGTGAATTCATGTAACTGACACATTTATAAAGCACATTAAAATATATCGTGAGCATTGGCAAGAATTTTAAATCATCATAATTCTACCTACCGTGCCATATCACAGATCTTTAGTTTAGATATATATATATATATAACCGCGACAGATTTACATATGCCCAACATAACACTGCTCTTAGTTTGGCCACCATCACGTGTATATAACCGGATCCGTTATACATATATATATATACCCGAGTTATATGAATCGAATAAGCAAGTAATGCATAAATCAAAATATAATTTGAACACATGTACTTCATTTTGAAAGAAGCTTGCATGAACGCACCTTGATTAGACGTTTCTTGATTCCTAAGCGTCTCTGGTATAATAGTCTCAGGAATAAGTTTAAAGATCTTTTAACGGGTCAAGCCTACAATAAATATATATATACACCCTTAGTTTCTAATGACCCGTAACCAATAATCTTATGCATTTTAAACCTATTTTTAGTAATCAAGAGTTTGTTTGGGTTAATATATCTGAGTAATATAAATATATTAAATAACCCGTTTATATAATTTTAATTAAAATGGATCATACTAGATAAAGTCTTCAATTCATACTTGAATATATATAAAAATCCTTCTGTTAAATCCTTGGTTTGACTTGATCATATACAACTTATATTCACCAATTTACCATCAAAGTAATCAAACTTTTAAGTAAAAGAATTCACCAACTTTGAACTTCTTAGTTAATTCTTTTATTTCTTTTAAAATAGCAGCCAATGTACTTTGATTTCATGCATCAAAATTATTACTTTTGTTTATAATTCATACACCTAAAATTCTAATTAATACATCCTCTTATCTTAAAACCAGATTATTTAAAATTTGGGGTAGGATTAACTTACCTATTTAATTGGATTGTTGAAGTAGGTTCAACCACAACAGCTTCTGCCCCTTTTTCTTCCTGTTGTTCGTTAAATCTGTTGGGTGTAGGCTTTGGGTGGATTAATTTAGAGCAAGTGGGCTCGGCCGGCCCAAGTTCTAATTAGGCCAGTTTAGTTATATTATTAACTAAAGGGATTAACCCTAATTTTAGTCTATATATATTTCTCATTGTACTTGTAATCATGATCACTCAATAACAGAAAAACCCTAGTTGCCTCAAGAGGACGTAGGTTGCACACCGCAACCGAACCTCTATAAATCTTGTGTCTCTGTTTATTGTTTATTGTTCACTATTCGTGTGTTTCGTACCCGTTTGATCCTAACAAAACCAACTGGTGTGTTTAATAATTTCATAGATGTTGATAGGAGAATTCTACAACTAGAGAAATCTTAAAGTTGGATACTTACTAATTGAAGGTATCACAAGAATTGAAGAAACTTGTGGTCTACTGCCTTCAATCGATCCCCACAGGAACACCAACTAGCACTTCAAAATTCCTTTTCTTTGCATACCACATGACTTAATTGATCAATTTCTCACTTATATATAGAATCTACTAACTTGAATAAGAACTTAAAACTTACCGGAAGGTGATTAATTTGAATTTTTCCCCTTAGATCGATGAACAAAACTTCCAGCCAAAAGAACTTGAGTTCTAACTCTTCACACTTCCTTGAATGTGATTTTGAAGATAATTTCGTCAATAACCAAAGCCCTAAATCGAGACACATGCATAAGGATCATTACAAGTGTTATGACAAACTAGTCCCTTGATAATTATATCACCATCTTAAGTCCTCCTTTTTCTATATTGTTATTTATTTGGGTATTACACTCAGCCAAACACTTTTGGTTAATTTCAATAGGTGAGATGCCACTCATACTCGAGATTGGTGCCGACTAGGGTTTGCAGTGGCATCATCTAGGATGTTCGTTTTAAGAGCAGGGTGGACTAGGGCGGTCGTACTGAAAGTGGAAAACCACTATAAGCAGATACCTAACTCTAAAAATCTATGACGACTAGGATTTAGAACATGAAACAAGTCTCTCGAAGAAATGGGGCGGCTCGTAGGGTTTGTGTTGTACCAAGATCTTTAGCTCTGGTACCATGTAAAATTAAATAAGAAAATATTAGGGGGAACCCTCAATGTATAAAGGAAGGAAAACCTTGGGAAGCCTAACTTAGGTTATGGGCTAAAACCAAAGAAAACATACTAAATACACTATATACAATCAACAAGCATTATATCTTCGCCTTTCTTCACCATCACCTTCTAGTGGATTTATTAATTTCTTTTATTTTCATCATTTATCCCTCCCATTTTTTCATTTTCTTTGCCTTTTTGACTTCATTCTTTAAAATTAAGAAGTTGAGAATCAAAACGTAAAAGCGAGTAAAGTTAGCCAAGAGCAAAAAGTTGAAATTGAAATTTTAATGAACCGACCATATGTTGGAATTTCCAAACAAAAATATGAATTTCAGCCATCTTTCTCCCTTTTTTTGTAAGTTTATTATACTATGTGGCCCTTTAACGGGGGAATGAGAGAAGAACTATGGTTGTGGAGAAATTATATGGCCCAAAATTATGAATTACAATCATCTTCTTCCTCTTTTATACTATGTGGCCTTAGGCACGGGGTCGGTTTACCGGGGGAGAAATTTCGTTATAGCATTTAAAGCGTAATGATCTCTTGAAGCGTGGTGAAGCGGGAGCTTGGTTATAAAAAGCACGTCTTAGACGCATGAGGAGTGAGACGGTAGCCAAAGCACCTAGAGTGGTGCTTCTTGCACATTTAGGTTAAAATTAGGGTTGCTTTGAAAATTGAGGAATAACAATCTTGGAGGATGATATGTAAAATAAAAATGACAAAAAAGTGAAGAGATATGAATCTATCTATATATATTAATAAAAGACTAACTTGGGCGCCACATTGCCTTTTTCTAGAGTGTCCACCTAGGATCTGTCCACGTGTTATCACCACAATAAAACTATTATTTTAAACAAAAATCAATTATATCGAACTTTCCAAACTTAATCTTTATTTTCGATTTTTATTTAAAACAATATAAATGAAAATCAATTAAGTCAAACTTTACAAATTTGTTTACATATCATATGATTTAATATGATAATGATTTTTTAAATCAAAACAAATTAAATAATTATTTTATATATCTCCTATTTAACCTGTGTAGGACACGGGTCACTAACCTAGTGGTTTATGTGGTAAAGAAGGCTAATATGTAATAGCGATGAGAGACACACAACTTTTGTTTGTGTAAAGAGCTTGATTCACACCCCGGCTTTTGGAGTTAAATGGCTTGGAGCGCCTCACACTTTCTAAAATCAGGAGCATCTACTTTTTGTCCAAGATGCTGCTTTCAGCTAAGGTGACGTTTCATAAGTCGAGCTAGTTGAGTGGGTGCGGGTGAGAGTTGAGCTAGTTTGAGGACAAGAGGTTGGGTGCGACAAGAGAGAAACAAAGGAAAGAGAAGAGAAAGGGAGAGATTAAAAGCAAATAGAATTTTGGTTGTAATATAGTGTTTTCTTGGGTTGTTAATATAGCTTCTTAAGTTTAGATAGAGATTAAAAACTCACAATTAGGATAGTTAATGCTTTCTAGTTTTTATATAATTATATTATAAAGTTGTATGCGTTTTTATTTATCTTAGTTCTTAGTGTTTAAGGATTAAAACGGTGGCAATGTTACACATAACTAATTAATAAGTATCTATGATTATTGGGTGCCTTGAGTATGTGAAGCAAGTGCATTCGCCGTAACCTTGACCTCTAGGACCTCGAGCTCTTTGGCGCACCTCACCCGTTAGACTAGTCTTTTAGGTTGAGTTCTCCTATTTGGTCCGTAACTTTGTGTGTGTGTGTATTAGTGTATATATATCGTTTTTTGCTTATTAATTACATAGTTATTTAAAGCACAAACACATACACACATGGGGTTCTTTACTGAATTGCAAATATTGCGAGAACTTATGAGAACCAATCTAGTCATTCGTTTATATGCGTATATAATAAAATTCTAACATAACCATTAAAATGCAAGATTATTATGTGAATATCTTTTAAATGATATGCATAAATTTATGTGTATTCACATATATTATAAACATCAAGATGTGTAGATTCACTATAGTTCTCTGATGTACACGTGTACAAAACTTGTTACGAGGAAGAAACAATATGTTAATTAATTAATTAGAGAGAGATGATTTAATCTTTATAATTATACACTTTTCATATAACTTTTATAAACAAATGAATAAGTTAGATTTGTTCTCACAATATTTGTAGTTTTGTATAGAACCTTCCATACGGGAGGGATCAAATGAAAATCACCATCTTAGAAGAAAACCATGAAAATCGCCTTTAGCCAATCACATAATTTATAAATTATTTATCAGTTTAATTGTTCAACGTGTATTTGAGTAAATTTCGATCTAATGAGTTTACGTATATATATGTTTTTTAATTCAAACCCGAAAATGATGATAAAACGAGTTACATATATGTAACTTGTATGAGTTATATATACGCAACCCATAGGTGTACATATGTAACACGTAGTTACATATACGTAACCCATGGTTTTCGCAGTTTTCAATCATAAACATGGTTTTAAGGGAACCCTCCCTATGTATATAATATTTATAATTATTATAATACATATAGCATAATATGTATTATTAGTTATTTTTGTTATAATTATATACAACAATAATATTAATTATATTTACACGAATTGTGCTCCTTGTGCTCTTCTCATTTAAGCTCGCGAACCTAGTTAAGCTAGGGCTTAGGCTAATTTAAGTTATGCTCGATTAAGCTTTTAGCAAGCGGATCTCAAGTAGCTCATGACAGATCTAATCGTTTACAATGTTAGTTGGTTGTCATTATGAGTGATGTGGTGGCATTTCACTTCTTAGATGCAAAGTGAAAGCATTTCCGTTTCGTAATATTCAAATTTAATGGTGGTGGTTGTGGAGTATAGTATTTAAGTTATAACTCAAGTAATTCAATTGAATAATCTTATACCAAATTTACCTCTTTGGCATTTCTTAATTGCTATATATGCACCACAAAATTCATCTCCTCCATCAGATCAAAAATCCCAATTTTCTCACAGCAATGTCAGACGTTCCACCGGAAGTTGTTGCTGATATTCTCTCACGCTTGCCCGTGAACTCTCTTCTCCGGTTTAGATCTGTTTCCAAAACCTTTCGTACCCTAATTGACAGTCCTTACTTCGTCAATCTGCAAATGCAACAATCCATGAAAACAGACAAAATTTTTACTGTTTTTATTGGCTTCAATTTCGTAACTTCCTTCTGGTCCTTATATCTGGATTCAGATCTAACTGGTGTTGTGTTGGAAACTCCTTTTAACAGGACTCGTTTCCCTCTTGTACTTGGCTCTTGCCATGGATGGATATGTTTATGTAGCGGGTCAATTGAGAGGACAATTTTATTGTGGAACCCTTCAACCAGAAAGTCTAAACTGATACCAACACCAGTAGACTATCCATCTCGTAACAGTGCTTCGATTGCTGTTGACCAAGTAGGTTATGATCATGTGAACAATGAGTATAAGGTGGTTAGATTGACCCAATCTTATGCATCAAATGAGCGGTTAGATTCTAAATATTTTGTTTACAGTCTGAAGTTGAACACGTGGCTACAATTGGAGCAGAAATTTCCTTACAGTTTTCTACTTGGGTTTTGTAAAAATCAAGGTTTGTGTGTTAGTGGTGCTTTACACTTTCTTTTAAATCAAGAGATTTATCCAGATGAGGATTACTTGATTGTTAGTTTTGACCTTGCTAGTCATACCTTTCAATCAGTGCCACAACCCGAGTATTCTGATAATTACGAAGATCTAGATTTGGGAGTATTAGGAGGATGTCTTTGTGTGGTTGGCAATCGTGAGAGCTACAATGTGGATATTTGGGTGATGGGAAAATATGGAGTGAAAGAATCGTGGAGCAAGTTGGTTTCATTGACAATTAGAAGTGGCATGTATCAGCTTTTACGTGTAAGACCGATCATGTATTTGAACAACCATAAAGAAGTTGTCTTAGAAATTAACCACAAAGAGTATTTGATTTATGATCTCGAACAGAAGAAATCCAGAAGAATGAAGTTCCCTAATGTGTCTTGTTTGTCCACATTTGTTTATCATGAGAGCCTTGTTTAGAAATGGGCTGGTAGTCTAAGTGAAAGATGATGTGGTATGAGTTCTTCTTCTTTTTTTTTTTTTTTTTTTTTTTTTTTTTTTTTTTTTTTTTTTGCTTTCCTTTCGTTTCTTGTCTCATGTTATTTCCTTTTCATGTGATATATAACTATATATAAATATAAATATGTTAACTTGAAATATTAGAGTGCTGCATGTTTACAAAATGATGGGATTTCTTGTTATTATGTTCAAGTTTTGAGTTTACATCATGTATGTGATTGAACTAATGCTGATGTCAAAATTCAAGTCCCCCAGTGTTTTGAAATGTTTCAAACATCCTAAATGACTTTATTTTAAATAACTATATTATTATTATTATTATAAAATATAGTTTTTTTTTTCTTAAATCACTATTTATGTATTACATCGTCAAATGAGTTTATTTGGGTTGCATCTAATCCCTGTGTAAGCTTAGCTTAATGGAGGGTCAAAAGTTACCCAAGGTGTTTTGAAATTTTTAAATCATTAAATCATTTTATTTAAGATAAAGTATATTATTATTTTCATTACTACTATTATTCTTATTGATGTTATAGCAATATAGTTTGTATATTTTTCTTCAACCACATTAACTGTTTAGTAAATCATGAAAAATCATTGACCTAGAAAAAGCATATGACAGTGTGCCGCGGAAACTCATCTGGGAAAGTCTACAACTTAGAAAGATACCAGAGAGGTATATCAAAATAATAAAGGATATGTATGACGGGGCAAAAACATATCCTTTATTATTTTGATATACCTCTCTGGTATCTTTCTAAGTAGGACTCCATCAAGGATCGGCATTGAGCCCATTCCTCTTCACAGTGGTGCTGGACGAGATTACCAAGTCTATACAAGAGCCAGTCCCATGGTGTATGCTGTTTGCGGATGATATTGTCTT
>BJCO01452576.1:0-16593 GCA_018326465.1 Flaveria floridana | reverse complement strand
TACAATTTGGAAGCTGCAATTGCTCCCTATGTGACCTCCCAAACCAAAAACCTTTCTTTTTTCTCTTATTTTCTTTTCTTTACTTCTTTCTTTGTTAACAATTTATCAAAAATATTATTATTACATGAACTGTCATTTTTGTAAATTAATCACTCAGACTAAGCTGAGTGCATCAATCTGGCTTGGCTGTGCTTCGCCCCCCGTCTTTTAAGGTGAACCAACACTTCCCAATCCATCACTCTTTTTCTTTCTTTTTCTTTTTTGTCGTTTTATCTGCTACAACATTATCTCTATACGCTTATACAACACTTCGCTCCAATATTTTTTATATTATTGATTTATACGAGTTTCAATTCGTTCAACTGAAAGGCGCCCGAGACTTCTGAGTCGAGCAATGATCTCTCTGAATGATGGTCGGCATTGTGGCTCGCTGCACAAATAAAGCCAACAAATTTAAAGAAAAGAAAAGTCAACGTTAGAGATGTTATGATAAGAAGATTTACTGACGGATGCCAACAATCAGTTATGATTCTAGCAACAACAGGATCAACAGTTTCTGGAATGTCTAGGTGTCGGTGTTGAAAGCCAACAGCACCAACAACTTGCATCGAATTCATCTCTGCCCAAGGTACACGCAAAGTTGCTAATTCCCATAAAATCACTCCAAAACTGTATATATCACACCTGCAAAATCAGTACATCTGCTTTCTTAGCTAAAAATTGAAAGATACAATCAAATATTTTTTAAGGTGCTTAATTCAAATAAGATACCACTTACTTCTCATTTGATGGTTCATTCCTCAATACTTCTGGCGCCATCCATTCAGGCTGCAATACAATCAGAATTATCAATATATAATCATATATATATACATCCATATATAGGAGTGAGTTCAAAACTTCAAATGAGAACCATAAAATAAAGAAAAAAACCAAAGGAGCAACTTTTGGCCTTGGTTCATGGAGCAAACAATGAAGGAATCATCATGATTTATGGTTCTCAATCCGAGTGATCTATTGAAATATATTCCAAGAGCCAAAAAAATGGTTCTTTTGGATATTAAATATTTAATGGCTCTCACTTAACATCTACCTCTCTATATACATATATCTCTAAATATGTGTGGGTGGGTGGGTGGCTTGGTGGGTGTGAGGTTAAAAATAAATGACATATTTAGAAAAAACATACAGTTCCAGCGGTAGATTTTGAAGATAGAAAAGTGTGGTGTTTCATGCGCGACATCCCAAAATCACACACCTGCATACATTGACAAGATATTTAAGCGACAATGAAGAATGATCCATAAATCACAAATTCATGGACTTCATGATTATTTGCTGAGTAAGATTAAGTCATTGTCAAGTATTAAAATATTAATACATTGACGGTTAACCTAGAAGTTGTTTTGCTGAAAGATAAAACAAACCTTAACAACCCAATTTTTATCAACAAGAAGATTTGGAGTCTTCAAATCCCTGTGCACAATAACTGGATTGCTAGTGTGCAAATAATTCATTCCTTTAGCCTGCAAGCATTTCAGAAGGATTAAAGAACATAAAGTCACAAAGATAGAAACTAAAATCATTTCAAACTTTTACCACATCAAGAGCCATACGCATTCGCCTCTTTTCATCAAGTTGGACACTTGAACGATGCAGCAGTTTATATAAGCTACCCCTGGATAATACAAAATAAGATATTTAGAAGAAGAAAAAAAGATAATCATCTCGTAAAAACTATAGAATATAAAAAAATTCCACCTTGGTAGAAATTCTGTCAGTATGGAAAGATTTGGTGGGCGAGTAACTGCTCCCATGAAAAGAACAACATTAGGATGTCTTAACCTTAACATGATCTCAATCTACAAAAACCAACCACCACATAATATCAAGATTAGGTGTCAGAATAACAATTCCAATTTGGAATCCGATAAATGACAGATATTAAAATTCTAGCACCTACTTCTCCTTTGAACTGAGTTAGTGCATCACCCGAAATATCCTGGTTCATAAACTTCTTCACAGCCACCTCCTGTCAGCAAATATCATCATATAACTAAATAACTTTCATAGTAGCTGGAAAGAATAATTTGCAAATTTTAAAGGAAAAAACTATCATTTAAAACAACAATCAAAAGCAAAAGTAGTATTTGGGTCAATGATGCAGCCACTAGAGCCAAAACCATCACATCCTTATCAAAAGAGCAAAGTTGTACATGTTCAAACATGAGATATATTCAAACACACACATACACTCTCTACTCTACACCTACTCTACTCCTAAAATCACCACACCTGCACTCTACAAGATTTGAACCCGCAACCTTTTGTTTGAAGTGCACACCACTTTACTACCAGGTGTCCCCTTGGAGACAAACAAGAGGCATATTTAACATGATATTATAGTGCTAGAAAGAAACTGAATTAGATGCAACTTACAGTTCCATTCCATTCTGAACGATAAACCTCACCATAAGAACCTAGAAGAAAAAGAAATACATTAGATTTTTATGCATAATATGATCTCAAGCACACATCACTGTGTAAATATATAACTTTCAAAACACTGGGTAGAAAGAAAAAGTGCATTTTAATGTTTTCTATATACTATATGCATAAAGAAACAGTAAAGAATCATTTTACTACATTCAAGTAAATATCACATTGTTACTGATCCAAAAGTGCATTAAAATGTTTTCCGTGTTTCTTTCAATATTAGCATGAGAGATTATACAGATATTAAGTTATACAAAATATACTAAAGCTTCACAAGATCTTGGTAAATCACAGCAAAAATGTTGTGAGATCTGAGAATGAAATAAGTATTAACAAGATCATATTCTTGTATTCAAAGAATTGGAACCAAAGAACCAAACCTTGGAAAAACATAATTTATTATTCATTAGCCTACTATCATAGACGTATCTTTATAGGACCCTTGTGGCACTTACTAATCAAACTTAGTCAGTCTAGCTCCAATCCTTGCAGCGATTTCCACGACTAAAGAAACACTATAAGAAACAAGAACACTTACAAAGGAGCTTTACAACTTGTACTCAAGTGTTCTTGCAGGTACTTCTCGAGGTGGTTTGTGTCAAATGAGGCACACCCTGTATATACTAAATAGCACAGACCTACCAAAGACGTCTTATTCTGGAACCTTCCTACTGTAAAATTTTCTATACTAGATTATGTACACTATTTTAGGTTCTTCAAAGAAATTTTCCATGCCTTTTAATGAATATCTCCACATCGTTCCATGGAGAACTCTAGACCCTTGTTCCAAGGCTCCTAAATGCAAAAGCTGTGTGAATTCAGCATTTTAGATGGGTCGTCACAT
This sequence comes from Flaveria floridana, assembly GCA_018326465.1. Lineage (NCBI taxonomy): Eukaryota > Viridiplantae > Streptophyta > Magnoliopsida > Asterales > Asteraceae > Flaveria > Flaveria floridana. The sequence continues at coordinate 13,253 of BJCO01452576.1, read as the reverse complement.
TATGCCAACATGTATCATTATCGTCCTTTTGGCATGCTAATGATACTTATAAATAGCCAACAAAAACGTAACTTTAAAGTCTTCTAAGATTTGTGCTTTTTCATTCATATGATGGTCCTTAACTTCCTTGAATCCTAAAACAAAGTTAATTATGTTTCTCTAGTTAAGTAGGATGAGAGCTGTATGTGGAATACTCCTAGCTGCTTAAAACTGAATTCCAGCGCATTTGTATCGTACGATAACTTTAATGCAGTTATGCAACATATATTCAGAACCAGAGAAAATTATCAGTAAACGCCAACGAAGGTGTCCGTTCTGCAGAAAGTAATACTAAAATGATAACAAAAATGATAACAAGAATGGAAAGAATATTAACATCAAAACACCAACATTTGACAAACATTGTTTGATTACAATCTTCTAAAGACACAGTATTGACAATGGTAACACAAAAAAACAAAGTAACAAACCACCGTTTGGCTTTGGGCTTTTGGCAATTTTTACAAGTATACAATATGCAACAAAGTAGAAAACAGAAGCGTCATGGTAATCAGAGAACAGCAAAAAAAAAAAAAAAAGACTGATTCATTGTAAGCACTGAACTTTGTGAATAATAGCAAATCTTACCTATACCAATGCGCTCTCCAATCTGAAGATCCTCCCACAAAATTTCCCACTCGGCTGCAGTAAGGCTGATCATACTTAACCTTTTAGTTTTTTCATCATCTTTATGAATGCCTTCTCCCTCTAGGCTTTCCAATGGCTTCACTGAAGAAGAAATACAGTTTCATGAGTATCTTTTATATCCAGGGTTGAACCCATTGTAAACTATCACCAAAACCCTTACCAACAGAGTTAGCAGCCAGGATATCTTCATTATGGCTTGAAGATTCAGATGGTAAATTATATCCAAAATTATTTATTTCAGGCATTATTTCACCTTCTGCTTGTAACCCATTTTGAACACTAAACTCCTCCTTATCAGACATATGTAACATGTCAGCATCTAACAAATGAACTGTTTCACATACTTGTTGTCCTCCCTCTTCTTGGTTATTTACACTTAAGAGATTATGAGAGGATGTCTCGTCACTATTTAAGAGAACAGCATGAAGCTTTTGAGCAAAATCAGGGTTCTTTGCAGCATTAATAACACAATTAGACACATCTATAAACTGCGATTCTTGTGCTGGGGATGTTATTTCACAAACACCAGACGCGCCTTCAAATGGCTTGCTGAGAGATGGAAGAAGCTTGCTGAAATCATATTCAAACCTCTCTGTTTGGTTTCTTTTCATAACTTTCCCATATTGACCTTCCGGTTGTGAGCCTATAAAAGAAGCCACCCCAGAACCTAAAGTCCCAAATTTGACAATGTTGTCATGTTGAGGTGTAACTGATACTGAATCACGTCCAAAACTGGGAAAACTAAAGCTTTGCACCTCTGCAGGGATTAGGGTTCCTGGAGCGCCCATTAAATCTATAATATACTCACTGCATTAATGAAAAAAGAACCTATATCAACTTTATTTTTAAAATCGATGGTAGTAACTAAATGTTAAATGAAAAACCAATATAATACAAAAAGTTCATAATTAAGCTCATTTTAGATTATCAAGTTGTGAAAGACAAGCAGATATATGTTGAACTGTCAGAAAATTTTATAAGCTTTGCTCATATACATGATTGCAATACATAGTTAATGCTTTTCCTCCTCAGACCTTTATCCAAAACATGAGCATGTTATGAAACTATATCATTTTATCAAGATCGATTTTTTATATTTATACAACAGATACATGTGCCAGAAGCGTGTATATGCTATTAAAGCGTGATGCATAGTAATCAAGACAAATGGAACAAAGGATATATAAGACTTGTAGAAAACAAGCCTATAATAAACTCAATGCCTAACCCATTCATTACACTTCTATAGTAATTAGGAAGAAATGCAATTGTCAAGATCAATAATGATAACGTTCCAAGAAAGTAACCATAGATTAGCAGACACGAAATAAAACATCCATACCTTCTAAACACATATGTATCATATACATATAGATATACATATGCAAGCAAAACACACACACACATGTGCAAGTCATATACATGTGCAAGTCATATAAATCTAAACACATGCATACAAATTCGTGCAACAAAAGGTACGATCACCATACCTTCCATTATCAATCTTGATCAAGTTCACAGCTCCATCGTCAGTTCCAGTATAGTAGCTCCCTTTGACCAAACTACATGGAAGGTTGATCTTATCAGCGAGTACCTGGCATTGAAGGAATAGTTGACAATGTGCTAAAATAATCTATAAAATATTAAAAATTAGAGAGAGGTTATGCTCAATTTACGCCTTGGAGAGCAAGGCTTGATACCTTAAAAAGCAAGGCTCTATGGCGGGAAAGTCCAACATCAAGACAACCAATAGGAAGAATGATAGTGTTCATTGAATTTCTCAACTCGTAGCTTCTAAGAGTCCACTTTCTCAACATTTCATCGGCATCACTTACAGGCCCGCCCATTTGACCAACAACAATATCAGCAATTCTTTGGATTAGAGTGCTCATAATCTGAGTTGTCCCAGCAGCTTGGCATTCCAATGATATAGTAGAAACTCTTTCTTCAAGGTACCGTAAATCCTTATCAACCATTCTGTCAACCAAAATTACTTCATAGTCAACATTATCTGAAACAGTTATTGCTTGAAGGTCCACTAATAATGGCATCTTCCCTTGTGTGATTAAATTTGAGGTGATCCCATATACATCGTAAAACCCATCCATAACCTTCTCATCATAATTTACAACATTATTGCTCTGCACACACAAAACTATCAATCAATTACAATTATGTCTTTAAAAAGCATACTATCATTCTAACTCAGAAGCATAAAATAATCCCTACAAGGGAATGAGGGATGGTAAACACTAAGAAGAGATAAAATTAGTGTGTGTACATGTATCTCAATTTCCAAACATAGCAGTCACATGCCAGCTATAACTAGTTGAAGGTGCTTCTAATGTATGTACCCGAGTATGTTATGAATGCAAAATCGCTTCCTATGTCACTAGTCACAAATTCTATAAAGCAAAGCAGTTCACTGACATCATGCCACTCAATTCCATTTGTTAAGGTTGCCAAAATGGCCACTTATTTGTAGGATATCTATTTAAAATCTATTACTTCCTACAAATTATCCAACTGTCTGGGAGCCAAGGATGATGACAATCATTAGTCAAATGTTCAATCAACTAAAAACTTAAGCCTGCTGTGGCTTATCAACAAAACCTACTCATATAAGCATAATACTGTTTCCATGTATATTTTGTGCATTTCACAACTGAAGTTATTGCCTACTCGAGCAGAGCGTGCATCATCCCCTGTCTAGAGAAATATCAAATTCACAATTCCACAATCTATCAAATCACAGAAGTCCGTGCAATCCTAAAACGATTAACGTTCAACTCCACAACCTTCAAAACTAAAAAAAGTAGTCCAACCAATCCTACATTGCCTATCACATCACCTAGATCAAAACTAGGGCTAAACCGAATCGCATATTCAATTGTGCATAGAATGCAACCAATTAAACAAGCCATACATAACCATATAAGATAATCCTAAAACGAAGAAAACACGAATACATCACCCAATATCGAAGCGAAAGAAATTCAACAAACGATTCATCAGGAGAACACCCCAAGCTCCTCTGCTTAGCAGCCTTAATCTGCGCCGTTTCCGCGTCAGGTTGCCCCGACGAAACGCTAATCGCGAGAGCAAGCTGCATCTGGAACTCCTCCTCGAAGAAACTAGAATCAACGGTAGACGCGTTTGAATAGTCGTTGATGCTCTCACCGGAGGAGGACAAAACGCCTCCGGTTCCGTCAACGATCGGCGATATAGGTTGAAACGAAGAAGATAAGTTCGTCGTCGTCGTCGTGGTCGCCGGAGATCGTGATGACGTGTCGGCGGTGGTCAATCGGTTGGTGTTATCGGTGCAACCACCGCCGATGTGAAGCTTTCGCAACAGATGTTTCATCTTTGACATCGTTGATGTGGATCGATTCGCATCAAAATTGAGTGTTTCTCTCTCTAGAATCACCCCCTGCAACTTTCTCTCTCTACCGGCAAGAAGAACTGAAGAAGGTTCTCTTAACCTACGCACACTTGAAAAGGATTAACGTATAATTATTACTTTTTGTGAAAAGTATTTGTTTTATAAATTAATCAACTTTTTTTATGTTGAATTTGAGCGTTTGACAACGTTTGATGAGTAAAAACTAAAAAGTTGATGCTATAGAAATTAGAAAGTAGTAGGTTTTTATTTTACATGAAGATTTTCTCGCTCTTAACTTGTCTAAGTTATTGCTGCTAGAAGTTTTTGGAGAAAGGTTTATTGGCTTTAAACCGGTAAGACATTTATAAAAAACATTGTAATTTCGTAAACATAGTGACATGGATGACATTTTTATTATTTAAGATGTTTTTATTATTTTAAGAGATAAGAGCATTTATAATGGGATATCTTGTATTATTGTAAGTATATTGTTTATTTTATATAGAATGATTTTGAATGATTGTTAATAAATTAAAAATGTTACTAATCATCTGTATATTTATGGTGTTACTGTTCACTCATATAGTTTTTTAATATTTTTTAAAGTGGTGTGAGTGAAGGAGATAGTAAAGATAATGATAAATATATAAAAATATTATTTAATCAAAAAAGCTAAAGAAAAAAATAATAACTTTTAGTATAATTATAAAAATTCTTATAAGAAACCTAATGTAAATGCTTTAGTGTTCTATATCAATAGAATAATTTAGATTACATCTATATGAACAAAAAGTCATACACTTGATAAGTCTACAGCTATGTAACATAAAAATTTTAGGTTTAGATTGTGAAAATATTCTTCAATAGAAACACATGATAGTGAATAGTGATAGGTTACATCTGTGATTTCATATAGGTTGTGTTATACAAACACTTATTTATGTTATTAGAATACCATAATATTTTTATCTCTCTTCATATATTTATGTGCATGTATAGAAAGAAATAGAAATTATTAAATAAATTAGGTGTAATAATAACATACCCATTTCACATATAAAAAAGTTATATGCCTTGGTTTGGTTCTTTTGTCTCCACATGTTATAATTATTCTAATGTTCAAGCCTTATCATTTCATTTCATAGTCTCCACGTGCAATTTTTTTTAAAAATATTATTCATTTTTGTTAGATGATACGTATCTATATAACAAGTTAATCAATATTATTAGAGTTATACGTCGCACGCACAATCAAAACTTGATTCTAGAATTTTTGTGACATGATACGAGGTTGTTAGGAATGGTTTATACGACGAATCAATTTTAATATTTACTTATAAAAAATGAGATGTTATTAGTTGAAATTATTTTAGATGAATATGTTGGATATGAATAAGAGTGATTTAATATTTTTAATAAAAAACAATCAATCAAAATAAAATTAAAATTCAGGTTTTGCTCCAAATTAACCAGAATTGCAAGAGTTAACTTCATAACTAAAATAAAAACCATGTATTTATAGTGTAAAATCTGTATAAGAATAGTAAAGATGATCCTTGAGAGTTGAGATACACACTGGAGTTAAAATTCCTTACATATTAAAAAGACTTACAAAAAAAAATTATATATCATTTTCTTCTTTAAAACTCGAAAAACTAGCCTTCTCTTTTTGTGAGAGGTCGAACATCTTAAGCGAAGAACAAAAACCATTCTTGTTCATTTGTAGTTCAAGGGATTCTAACTCCAACTCAATTATTGGATTTATGTGTAGTAGCTTGTTATCGGTTCAAAAGGAATTACTTGCAATTAAGAACGGGGTTGATTCATCAAAAATGAGTTTAACATTGGTTTAACGTGTTAGTGTATTAGTGTAGAGAATGTTTTGTTTGACCCTTAAACGAATTAACTTAATGGTATGAAAGCAACTTTCAATCATAGCAATTAACAAAACATAAATACTCAAATTATTTAACTTCTATATCAAAAGTCTCGGTCTTTGTTTAGTATCTATATATTTTGAAGAGTTAGAACTATTCCATTTATTATATATTTTTGTTAAAATTGATAGAGAAAATAAGTGGTTTTCGATTGTTTAAACGCGAATAGGATGTAGAAAACGAACTAGTTTGACAATGATATTATATACATACTTATTTACAAAGGTCGGTGCCGACGAAACTCAATTTACAACTTAAATCTCACTCTAATTTATATTCAAACTTCTGATGTCTCAACTTGACCCTCTATACTATATAAAATATATGTTTAAAACCACTTAACTTTTTTTACAAATTTGTTTTTTTCTTCGGTAACTTTTGTTTGTTAAATTAAAATTAAAAAAATTATAGTTGTTCTTAAATTATTTTTTTGGTGTCCCGGTACAAGTTTTGCTAAAAAGATATGTTGTATTTAAAGAAATAGATAAGTTTAAAGGTTGAGGTCGGTAAACATGATAATACCATAAACTTGTTTACAACTCCATTACCTATTCATCTCATCAACTTATTTACAATTCATGAATGCACTTGACATGTTTAGATAAACTAATTATATCGATTAAGTGTGTTTGAGTTACGTGTGTTAAATTTTTTTGACTGATCAGTTACAGACCCCAGCCTGAACCGGAATTGTCTTCAGTATGATATCTTGTAGCCAAATCCTTTTCATTTTCAATTACATGTCCGATTTAGTAGCATACTTTCGAATTATTAGCCACATCATAGTACAGGTTCAATAGTATGTGCAGGTCACTTGTTGAAACATCGATGCATCCATGGAAGATGGCTTTCTCATTCTAATTATATGCTCATTTAAATCTCTTTGGTATACTTGTCAATGTAACATTTATTTTTGCCCAAATAAAAGTTAGTGTTGCACTCTTTTACCATTTATACTTCACATGTGATTGTTTATTAAAAAAACAATTTGACAAATGTAATTCTTCTAGAAAAAAGCGAAACATGATTACAATAAATTATAGACACCAATAATATCACTCTCATCACACCACATAACATACTCATCAATAATATAATGTCACGTCACACACCATATCATACCACACAAATAGAGTGTGTGTGTGTGGGGGGACACTCGCACCACACCACAACTTTTTTTAAATAAATAAATTAACATCATCACCACCTGCCAACCACCATCACCACCTTCCAACCATGACCATCACATCCTAACCATCGTCGGCCACCACCATCGGCCACAAAACCATCTCTTGAACCGAACCATCTCACCAGGTACACCCCCGAACAACCACCATACAACTGTCAGGGAGGCGTCGGCAGAGGAGAGAGGAGAAGTTGGTGACTGTTGGTGGGGTGGGGTGGGTAACGGTCGAATAAAGTAGCAATGTTGATGGTGTGGCTCGACGTGCACTCACCGTGTGGCGTGTGAATTTTTCAGCGTGGGGAACCGGCGGCAATGTCGCAGCACGGCGCAGGCCCCGCTGCGTCCTCACGACGAGAGTGCCCCACCATCCTTAGAACATTTACATCCTATCTCATATCTATATCTATATAATTACACTAAAAGTTACTATTTTTTCTTTTTTTTTCAATTAAATCATATTTTTTTCCATACCTTTATAATTCTCCCTTCTCTCTCCTTTACTCACAATCATTTTTAAAAATATTAAAAAATTTATGGGTGTTCTATCATTTTTTTAAAATATAAGGATGAACGGTAATATTTTTTTTTCTCTACTCACACCCACTTATAATCATCCCTGTGATATAGGGGCACACACTCACGTAAAAATAAAAAATGAGATGTGAATACTTTTAACCCAAGTGGTTGAGGTGAGTTATCTTAAGACTTCAATAAAATAAAATAAAGATATTAGGTTCAAGTCTATGACAAAAACAAAAAAAAAGGTTTTAAATTAGGCCATGGGTTTTCTTTCTTTGTGTTCTCCTAAGGGTGGTCTCGAATTGCATACTCGAGTAATAAAGATGACCGGATGGGGCAGTGACCCATCAAATATCCAAATAACAATAAAAAAAAATAATATTTACGGACAAATCATTTATATTTATAAAATATATAAAAAAGTAAGGCATTTTTAATAATATATGATATGTTGGCACTCCAGACCCTATAAGGCATTACCTCAGTCTCAAACCTCATCATAGAGCATTTCCCAATTGGAATCCTTTTTTTTTTTTGTAAGGGGCTCCCCTCGAACTACCAAGGTTTCTAAGTATCTAAAAATCAGTCGGACCAGTCGAGAGGGTTCACTGGTCCGATCCAACCCAATTTGTTTTGTAGCTAAGGAACCGGTTGGTTCGGTGGACGAACCGGAAACCAGGTCGGACCGGATTTTTGATATTGTTTATTTATTTCTAGATTTTAATGGGTTTAACAGATGGATTCGGACGATGAATTAAAGCATTGAACAAAAGATTATTATTTAATTTTATATAATACTATTAAATATACAAATAAAGTACTTATATTGAATTATAAATATAACTATACATGTAATATACTTATATTTACTTATGACACATACGGTTCTTAACTCAAGTCTGACCAGTCGACCAATAAGGTGACATTGTTTGGTTCCGATTTGGCTCTAAAAACATTTAGTTTTTGCACCTCTTTCCATTTCAATGCTAGCTCGATTGCTACCTCATTAATGTATATTATAATTTCTTTTATGGTATTAAACAAATCCAATTATAATATATTGACCTTGATTACATTTAAATCACCAAAAACCGTATCATGACTGAACATTTGAAAACCTCCATCATTGTATGGAAAATACACAATAAGTGTGTAAATGATCAAGAGGAATCTACCACCGTCTGATGATTACCAAAATAACCAAATTAACGTTGATCCTTCAAAAGTTTAGTTTTGACCAGTTTGATTTAATAGTTAATGTGTTTGGACTTGACAGAACTTAATATGGTGTGTTTCACAAGAACGGAAGGTTGTACATCAAAGTAATTGTTGTTATAACTTATAAGAGCAGCTGATCATCATGATTACAGGAATATCTTAAAATCCAGCAGCCATAAGGGATAGAAACACGAAACGCGTATATACAACAACAGATCCAAGTATAAATCTTGGAAAGAACTTTGAAGCACATGTGGCGTTCCATAGTTTGATTAAGCAGTAGCTTCCGCTTTCTCTTCATACTCCTGTGGTGGTTGAAGAGTGCAGATGAGGTTGCGGTCTCCATACACATTGTCCACACGGCCTGTCACATAAAAACACATCAGAAAATAAGTTTCTTTTGAAAAAGTTGAAGAACATATGCTTTGTAGGAGTGGTTGGATATACACGTTTTGAAGGTGATTATGTAATTTGAACAGTCAGAATCAGATAATTAGTCGTAACAACCACATTGTAGGAGAATGTATCCGGATTAGCATGCATATACATACACACACATATAGAGAGAGAGCGGGAGAGAGAGACGAACATGTAGTAGGCCAGAATTTAGCAGCACGAAGCCAGGGAGCAGGGTAAGCTGCATATTCTCTAGAGTACGGTTTGGTCCACTTATCAGCCATGAGTAGTTGTGGCGGGTGAGGAGCGCCCTATAACATAATAATTTCTCACAAATTACCCACAAAATTCATGAACAAATTATTACAAAACAAACATAAACTGACAGCTAAAATACCTTGATGACATTGTTGTTGAAATCAACATTTCCTTTCTCAATCTCTGCTATTTCTTGTCTAATGGAGATTAAAGCATCACAAAACCTGTCCAACTCCGCCTACAAATAAAAAAATACACACTTTAAGTAAAACTAATATCATAACTTTAATAAAAATATAAACTTTACCCTCCTATCATACCTTGCTTTCACTTTCAGTTGGTTCAATCATGAGTGTTCCTGGGACAGGCCATGACATTGTTGGACCATGGAACCCATAATCTATAAGACGCTTAGCAACATCTTCTGGTTCAATTCCAGCAGTAGTCTGGATGTGATACAATTTAGTCCATCGATCTTGAAATAAACAAGCACGATTAATCTATTTGAATTTGACTTTTATATTACCTTCAATGGTCTCAAATCAACAATGAATTCATGGGCAACCGTTCCATTGACCCCACGGAAAAGAATAGGATAGTGATTCTGCAACGTAATACAAGCATCAAGTCATTTTATAATCTATTGATGATAATAAACAAATGCAAAAAGAAACAAACTGAGACCTCTAGACGTTTTGCCATATAATTTGCATTCAGGATAGCTATCTTTGATGCATTGGTTATTCCTTGAGATCCCATCATGGCAATGTATGTGTATGATATAGGCAAGATAAGAGCCGAACCCCAAGGGGCTGCAGCAATGGTACCAAGTGGCTGACTTTGTTCGGGGGCAGGTATGCCACCAGTCGGGACCTTCAAATCAAGATGTACAACTCAAATTACAAATCTGAACACATTGTTGCACCATGATCATATATATAGAAAACAATTTATTACAACTATTTTGATTCTGTTATTCTGAATATTAATATTTGATTTTGGTACTAACCACAGGGTGTGAAGGCAAGTATGGTGCCAAGTGTTTCTTCACACCAATGGGACCCATTCCGGGGCCACCTCCACCATGAGGAATACAAAATGTCTTGTGCAGGTTTAGATGACACACATCAGCACCAATCCACCCTGGGCTTGTCAAACCAACCTGCAAGATCCAAAAATATTTATAATATTGTATAAAAGTATATGTATTTTTGGGACGTGAGAATCTTCTGTTTCAATATACCTGTGCATTCATGTTTGCTCCGTCCATGTAAACTTGACCTCCATTGTCATGAATGATTTTGCAGATTTCATCAATACCCTCTTCATAAACTCCATGAGTCGAAGGATAGGTAACCTGAAATTCAATTAGATTAATAAATAATACATTCCATTGCACCAAAATATGACTTTTAATTAACATCTACTTACCATAAGAGCAGATAAATTCTCTTTGTTTGCCTCTGCAGCCTTGCGTAATTCTTCTATATTTATGTTACCTTTGGAGTCTGTTCCCACAGTAATAATTTTCATTCCACACATAGCAGCACTAGCAGGATTTGTTCCATGTGCAGACACAGGGATAATGCATACATTCCTGTGATGATCACCTCTTGCCTACAGTTGACCAAAGTCATTAATTCAATTATTTGACTTGGCATTTTAGGTTGACCAAAGTCAACAACTAATTTACACCTACCATATGGTATGCTCGGATAACCATCAGCCCGGCATATTCTCCAGCAGCACCAGCATTTGGTTGCAAGGAGAAAGAATCAAATCCAGTAATGGTACACAACATGTCACCCAAGTTCTTGAACATTTCCTGCAAAAACCCAAAAGAAAATATTATAGTACATAATTTGAAATTCTAATACATGCTAACCAAAATAAAATTAGAGTTACCTGATAACCCTGTGCCTGTTCGGTAGGAGCAAAAGGATGTATATCTGCAAATGCGGGCCATGTCACAGGCATCATTTCTGTAGTTGCATTAAGCTTCATCGTACATGATCCCAATGGAATCATACTGTGGCATAATGAGAGGTCCTTTGATTGCAATTTACTAATGTATCTTAGTAGCTCATGCTCCGTATGATACCTAAAAGATAGAAAAAGAATCAGGCAGGTACTAAAAGGAATCGATCATTGTACACACTGATTGTTTCTTTAAAAATAAAATATGAGACCTGTTCATTATTACTTTAACTAATATGAGGTATCATCATGTAGCCAGTATATCTCAAGATGGCAAGTGTTTTTATTTTCCATATTTTCGACTATAAGTCTATAAATAACAATCTTGAAACTCAGAATTTGAAATTTGAAAAAAATCATATAGAATAGAAAAGGAATCATACATGTTGAAAATAGGATGTGTCAAATACGGAGTCTCCCTTACAAGCCCAGATGGGATAGCTTCCTGAACCTCTGGTGCAATAGATGCAGCAGTGAATGTCACCTGTAATTAAATAAAAGTACATTAAATTAAAAAAAAAAAAAACCTTCAAGTTTCTATCGAGAAAGATATATACATTCGCAATTATCAGAAAAGGGGACACACTCACAGGTTTCCCTAATGCAAAAACTTTGAACAAGGTATCAACATCTTCAATCGTTGTTGTCTCATCGAACGCAACAGTGATCTGAGAGAAACATATTTAAGAAAAAGTTTTAAGAATTTGAACTTTGAATGCGCAACTAGCAGTTGGAAACATATTTACAGTGTTCTTGTCGACAATGCGAAGATTAATTTTATGCTTGTAGGCTTCTTCAGCAATTGCCTTTGAATCAGCACAAGTTACTTTCACAGTGTCAAAAAAGGGGAGATCTTGGACTTGTACTGTCCCTAACTTCTTCAAACCTGCAGCAAATGTGCCAGCTAGACCATGGACCCGTTTGGCAATGGTCTTTAGGCCTTCTGGCCCATGGTAAACACCGAACATAGCAGCCATGTTTGCAAGCAATGCCTATAAAAAAATGGGTTACACAAGAGGCTAAAGAACATGTTAATCTCAGAAACATTTGTGCATATATAAGAAAACTTCTCTAATCCTGCATACAACTATAAAAATAAAAATCATTTAGTGGGTGTTTAGGTGTGAATTTTGAAAGTGATTATTAGATTCTGAGCAACCATGGTCAGTTAATAACTGTAATAAAAATGGATAGTAGGATATTGTGCATGGATGTGCTTTTGTTTTTGAAGTTTTAATAGTCAGTTGTGTGAGTGTTTGACAAATTCTACACAGAACAATTGAAGATATATTTTTTGGTGAAAAACAAGGTATGTCTTGTGGTATAGGAGTAAAAGCCTCTCAAATTAGGTTCAGAAGGAGTAATAAGATAATTTTATTTTACCCTTTGATAGTCAGTTCTGTTGCAACCAAACTGACTATCCAAAACTGATAATTCAATCCCGAAAAAGTTAGATCATGAAAAGCAGAATCTATTTATCCAAACATCAAAAAGTGATGGGCGTGCTTTTTGAAAGTAAATATTTGATTTTAAAAAAATAAGAAACAGAAAACCGCAAAATGGAACACAGGATATTGTGTTTGGATGTGCTTTTGTTTTTTAAAGTGGTTACAATAAGTTGTTTGAGTGTTTGATAGCTTGTCATTATTAATTAAATTAATACACAGAATGACCAAAAAGATATTCTTTTTGT
>BJCO01452511.1:0-12612 GCA_018326465.1 Flaveria floridana | reverse complement strand
CTATTGCACGTCATAAAAATTTCATAGATGACACGCGGATGCGCGTCATCTATTCATTTATGACTACCCCTTCCTTGACGCGCATTGCGCGTCATCTTTTACACGTCATAAAATGCGCGTCATCTTTTGCGCGTCATAAACAGATGACGCGCGGATGCGCGTCATCTGTCATTTATGACTACCCCTTCCTTGACACGCATTTGCGCGTCATCTGACCCCAAAGATGACGCGCAATGCGCGTCATCTATTGCAGTTTTTCTAGTAATGCTTTCTGGATAATATTGACATGGTTAATTATCTTCATCTGAAAGAGTTGTAAAAGATGGAGACTTTGGATCTTGAAAGTAAGCACATGGTTTAACTTTCTTTGCCTTTGTAGATTCCATACATGTTGATCAAGAGTGAATAAACTCATGGGCCCTACTATTGATCTAGAGTGGTCATAGAGTCCAAACTAGTGTTTCATTTTGGCTATATCCATCTTGAGGCTTTCTATCCTCATCCTCTGTTTTTTCCTCTTTTGCCTCAACTGATCAGCTTTGGTCTTTATATCGTACAAAGTAATTTCTTTACTCTTGCCTTCAATTCAACCAGAGATGAGCTCCTTACTTCGTTAAATCATACCTTCTTTCTTCCAACTTGAGAGATAGAACAACTCTCATAGGGTCATCTTTAGGCTTAATCTTAGTTCTATTATGACCAAAGCAGTGTTGATGAGCAATTTTCATGGTTTCTGCTTGCCATATAACAGGTTGTTCTATCCCATCTACTCTTTGCTGGCAACATCATATACCTTGGCAATGCTCTCTCTCTCTCTCTCTCTCTAATTCTTAATATTAATAGGATTATAAGATGCTTTTATATGAATTCAGGGGTCAATGCCAATCTAACAAAAAGCAATTTGTTTGGGGTTGGTATGTGTTAGAATCTAATGGTTCAGGGGTTAAACTTGTAAATGTTACATACTGAAGGATGATATTGTAATTGTTTGATTGTTCGTTATTCTCAACGGATTAGTCGTTGAGGCTTGTTAAATACCGTTAAAATCAATAAGAGAAGCATCTTGAATTGTGAATATATACATCTCTCTCTCTCTTTAGATTCTCACTCAATTTGATCTAACAATAGTATCAAAGCTTGTTCTGTCCTTGGAATTAAGCTCCGCCGACACTTTGGCAACCACAACCACTACTCCGGTGACACGATGATGATAACTCGCAATCAGGATTTCAAGAAAACAATCAAAGAGCACGAGAAATCACTTCTAAGGCTAGAATCGGCTGCTGAGAAGCATGAGAAAGCCTTTGAAGAATTAAGAATAGTTGCGGAATGAATTGAGGCGGGGACGGAGAAAAATGGTGAAGAAATGGCTGGATTAAAAGCTTCTTTGGAAAATGTGATTCGATCATTGCAAGCACTTAATCAGAACGATGTTAATTGCAACAAACAGGAAGGTAATCGAAGAAATGAATCGCACGATGAGGAGTATACCGATTCGGCGATTGAAGCTCGGAATCACAAGAACAACAAATTTACCAAAATTGAATTTCCTAAATTCAATAGTGATGATGTTGAGAGATGGATGTACAGGTGCACTCATTTCTTGATGAGACACCCTAGCATTTGAAGGTTAGATACGCTGCCGCTCATGTAGAAGGAAGGGCACAACAATGGCATCAAGGCTTCGTTTAATCAAAGAATCTTCCTATGTCGGAGATTAAATGGGATGATTATAGTCGATTGATTACAGCGCGATTCGCAAGAACTATGGTGGAGAATGCGATGGGGGAGCTCTTAAAGCACTAACTCAAACAGTTACGTTGTAAGAGTATTGTGATGCTTTTGATGCATTATTGAATAAGGTTACATTGTGTGAAGAATATACCGTGAGCTTGTTTGTACAAGGTCTGAGTAAAGAATTGATTGGTCCAGTGCGAATGTTTAAGCCAAAAATTCTCTATGATGCTTATGTGTATGCAAAGATGCAAGATCAGCATAACAAGAATTTGCAGCCAACGAATAAACCAGCCTTTACCTTCACCTCTAAGCCCACTTCCACAACAAAACCATTTTCCCCATCCTATTCACTATCCAATGCATCAAAAACTTCCTTTCTGCCTACACCTACTACCTCTCAAAGAACCAACAATCCTACCAAACAATTATCCAGCCGAGAATTCGATGAAAAACGATCCAAGGGGAATGTTTCTGGTGTCCAGAGAAGTTCACTCCAAGACATAAGTGTACTTCAAAATAATTATATTTGTTTGAAGTAGTGGAAGATGAAGGAGGTGCTACAGTGATGCAAGATGCTCATCATCAGGATCAAACTACGGTTGTCAAACCTTCAACTGATCCCCTGATTTCCTTGAATGCTTTAACTGGTATTCCCTCTTTCTCTACCATGCGCATTATTGATTTTATTGGCACAAGACCATTACACATTTTGATTGATTCTAGATCCACACATAATTTCTTCCTCAATGAGAAGTTAGCTGAGAAATTACATTGTTCAATCCAAACTATTGCTGATATGAAATATACTATAGCCGATGGAAACAAGATCTCATGTGTTAAAATGTTTTCCAACTTTCAGTGATTAATGCAAGGTACTTGGTTTAAAGCCGACATGCTTATAATTCCTTTAAGCAATTATGACATTGTGTTGGGCATTCAATGGTTACAAACATTGAATGACATCATATCGAATTTTAAGCAACTGACCATGAAATTTTTGGTGGGGGATAGAGTGTTTGAATTAAAGGGACCTAAATCTAAAGATGTTCAATTCTGTACCATGGATAAGATGAACTCTTATCCAGCTAATCAAGAATTAACTTCCACTGCTCAACTTTTCAGCATGCGGGCAGAAAACCCTTATCAATTCCAACACTCGGCTAAGGTTCAAGGGGCCCAATTAGACCCTTCCTTAGCACAACTATTGAGTGCTTATTCCGACATCTTTCAAGTACCTACGGTATTACCTCCAAAACAAAGTTGTGATCATAGAATATAACTGAAAGATGAGTCTATTACTCTAAACCATAAACCATACCGGTATTTTGGTCTCCAGAAATATGCAATTGAAAAGATGAACCAAGAATTATTGGATGCGGGTGTTATACACGACAACACTACTGCATTCGCTTCTCCTGTTATTTTGGTGAAAGAGAAAGATGGATCATGGCGCATGTGTATTGACTATCGAAAGCTTAATGAGTCCACAATTATGTATAGGTTTCCTATTCCCTTAATTGAGGAATTATTTAGATGAATTGGGGGGTGCTTCTATATTTTCCAAACTGGACCTTAGGTCTGGATACCATCAGATTTGGATGCATGAGGATGATATCCATAAAACAGCTTTCCACACTCATCAAGGACATTATGAGTTCCTTGTTCTCCCTTTTGGTCTTACAAACGCTCCTGCTACCTTTCAGTCATTGATGAATGCTACCTTTAAGCCGGTCTTACGATGCTATGCCTTAGTTTTCTTTGATGGCATTCTTCTGTACAGCTCAACTATGCACAACCACCTTCAAGATCTTCAAGAAGTGTTGGAATTGATGCGCTCTAATTCTCTTAAGGCTAAGCAGTCCAAATGTGTTTTTGGTGGTACTCAAGTCGAATACGTTGGCCATATTATTTCTCAACAAGGGGTAGCAACTGATCTTGCCAAATTAGCAGCTATACAACAATGGCCTAGACCCACTACTGTTAAGGAACTCCGTGGGTTACTTGCGTGGGTTTGGAATGTTGGCTAAGCCCATGACTCAGTTGTTAAAAAAGAATGCTTTCCATTGGACTTCGGAAGCTCAATCATCCTTTGAAGCACTCAAGGACGCTCTTAGTTCTTCTATTGTCCTAGCCATGCCTGATTTTCCCCCTCTTGGAAACAGATGCTTCTGCTAAAGGAATTGGGGCTGTTCTTATGCAGGCTGGACACCCCTTGGTGTTTATTAGTAAGGCTCTTTCAGTAAGACAATTGGCTTACTCGGTTTATGAGAAAGAACTCCTTCCTATTATCATGTCAGTGAAATATTGGCACCATTATTTGGCCCCCTCATATTTCATCATTCGCACTAATCAAAAGAGTTTGAAACATTTTTTGGATCAGCAAGTTATCACTCCTCTACAACAAACTTGGTTGTCCAAAATGTTGGGTTATGATTATGAGTTTCAATAGAAGAAAGGTAGTGATAACCTTGTGGCTGACAGTTTATCTAGAGTTCAAGGATCAACAATGTTCAATTTAACTCTCTCGGCTATGGATCCTCTTCTATAGGATAGTGTTCGTAAAGTCTGGACCACTGATTTCACTATCGAAGATCTCATTACTCAAATCAAAGAGGGTAAGACTTTTAAGAACATTTCTTGGGATGGACAATGTTTGAGGCGAAAACACAAATTGTTAATTGGTCATGATCCCCAGTTGAAGCAAGACTTGATGCATTTCAGCTATGGGTGGTCATTATGGGTTTAAACCCACTTTATATCGTCTCAAACAACTGTCTTATTGGAAGGGCTGTACTAATGATGTTCGGGAGCTTGTACGGTCTTCTTCCACATGTCAACGTGCGAAATACGAGGCTGTGGCTACCCCGGGTTTGCTTCAACCCTTACCTATTCCTCAAGTTATTTTTATTGACATCTCTATGGATTTCATATCCGGTTTACCGAAGGTTCATGGCAAAGATACAATTTAGGTCATTGTTGATAGGTTGACCAAATATGCCCATATTTTGGTATTGGCTCACCTATTCACTGCTGTGCAACTAGCTCAATTATTCATTGACCACGTGTTTAAGTTGCATGGATGTCCAACTACTATTGTCTCAGATCATGATCCTTTATTTCCGAGCACCTTTTTTGGTAAGAATTCATGCGTCTTCAGGGTGTCTCTTTGGCTCTATCTACAGCCTATCATCCACAATCTGATGGACAAACAGAGGTTATTAATCGATGTTTGGAGTCTTATTTGCATTGCATGGTTATGGATACCCCAACATAGCGGGTCAAATGGGTTTCTTTGGCCGAGTGGTGGTATAACACTACCTATCATTCTGCTATTAAAATGACCCCCTTTGAGGCTTTATATGGTTACAAACCTCCACTCCACATTCCTTATATTCCTGATGATACTAAGGTAGCTGTTGTAGAGCAATTATTCCGTGACAGAGAAGCTTTGATTGTTCAATTAAGGAATCACCTCCAATAAGCTCAGAGTCATATGAAGCTTTATGCCGATAGGCATCGTTCCGAACGCGAGTTTTCTTGTGGGTGATTGGGTTTATGTTAAGCTTCAAACCTATGTCCAGACTTCTCTCAAGCTTCTCTCAAGCTCAGACTTCTTGGTGCTTGCAAAGGTGGGGTGAACGGCGTATCGTCTTGATTTACCCCTGGATTCTCAAATTCATCACACATTTTATGTCTCCTTGTTGAAGGCTGATTTCAGTTACAGCAGCGCTCCATTCTTGACGGGCGTATGGGGAAGCGGGGTTCTCACGCTGAAGCTCAGGTGTTGGTGCATTAGCAGGGCCTTCCTATTTCCGAAGCCACGTGGGGATCTCTAACCGATTTGCAACTTCGTTTTCCCCATTTTATTAATTCTTGAGGACAAGAATTGTTTTTCAGGGGGAAAGTATTGTTAGGATCTAATAGTTCAGGGGTTAAACTTGTAAATGTTACATACTGAAGGATGATATTGTAATTGTTTGATTGTTCGTTATTCTCAACGGATTAGTCGTTAAGGGTAGTTAAATACCGTTAAACTCAATAAGAGAAGCAGCTTGAATTGTGAATATCTCTCTCTCTAGATTCTTACTCATTTTGAGCTAACAGTATGAGTTCGAACCAACTAGAGGTATGTGCTTCTAACCTTGGCTGCCCAAAGAGTTCCATGTCATTTAACCATCTCGGGCTTCCTATTGGCGTAGATATGAGTAAGGAAAATACATTGGAGACGGGCGCATGACGCGTTTAAAGCCAAATTAACTATTTGGAGGTTGTGTTGGTTGATAGTTGACCGGATCTCAAGGAAGCAACGTTCACTTTATGGACGTTAGCACGTGTTTGACTTCAGGAAGTTGTGGACCCAAATTTCAGCAAAAGTTTGTTATTTTCTTTATTATTTAAAGCTTTTAGCAGCTCTTTATTCGATGTACAATCAGTCGAAATTTCTTCTTTGTAATCTACTAGTTTGCTCACAAAACATTTGATTCCTTAATAAAGATTACATCCGACTGCTTAATTTCGGTTTTGCTCTTCCTTGTTTGTTTATGAGTTTGATCTGATATCCAACATTTGGTATCAGAGCCTGCTGTTCTTGATCCATTTTCGTATGCCAAAGTACCTACGTTTCGATACTATGTCGGTCGTCACTAACACCAATTCATCAAAGGAAAGCTCCTTTCAGTTTCAGTGCCCCGTTCTAACTTCTATAAATTACACGACTTGGGCCATAAAGATGGAAGCGATTATGGATGCGCAAGGCTTCTGGGAAGCAATCGAGCCACCAACCAGAGTGGTTGTGGATGAAAAGAAGAGCAAACAGGCTCTAGCATTCATATTTCAGGCGATCCCTGAAGAAATTCTGTCTCAAGTAGCGACGAAGAAGACGGGAAAGGAAGTATGGGAGTCTTTAAAATCAAGGTTTGTGGGGGATGAACGGGATCAGAAAGCCCGGCTACGAATCTTGAAAAGCGAATTTGAGGCTTTGCAAATGAAGGACGATGAAGCGATCGATGAGTATGCCGGAAAGCTGTCCGGAATGATTTCCAAATACAACAGTGTCGGAGCAACTTTGGGGGATGAAGAGCTTGTTAGAAAACTGTTCGACTCTGTACCTGAAAGATTTATTAATCTGGTGGCTTCAATGGAGCAGTCGAAAGAGGTTGATGAAATGCCATTTGAAGAGGCGATCGGGCATTTGAAGGCATACGAAGATAGGCTGAAAAATCGAAAGGGACGTCAAGTTAGTGACAATAGTTTGTTATTTACAAAGATCGACGCTCAGCCAAGCTTCAAGGGCCAAAACAAAACTCATAAAGGCAGCAGCCGTGGAAAAATGGACCGGGGAGGTCGTAGTGGTTCGCGTGGACGTGGTCGAGGTCGGGCTAACCGTGGCGGACACGTTGGAAACCATGAACAAGGAAACAAAACACGAGACAAGAGACACGTTGAATGTTTCAACTATCATCAATACGGGCATTATGCTTCCGAGTGCAAGGAATCGAAGGAGAAGAGAGAAGAAGCAAATCTGGCCCAAACTCAAGAAGAGGAACCTGCCTACTCTTGAGTATACATGGTGAAAACTCACCACCCATGGTATTGTTAAACGAACATCGTTTACTTCCAAATCGAGAACAAATGCTAATCGGGGAAAACAAAGATGTATGGTACGTAGACAACGGGGCGAGCAACCACATGACAGGGGTGAGAGGCTCATTTGCAGAACTCAATTTGAATGTAACGGGCCAGGTACGGTTTGGAGATGGTTCCAAAGTGCAGATTGAAGGGAAAGGTTCGATACTTTTCGGCTGCAAGAATGGAGAACAGTTGCTAATCCCAGATGTGTATTATATTCCGGCATTGACAAGTAATATTTTAAGTCTCGGTCAATTGACAGAGGAAGGATATGATGTTCATATGCATGGATCCTAAAGTTGTATGATGAACACAAAAGACTTGTCATGAAGATAACCAGGTCAGTCAATAGACTCTATAAAATTGTCTTGAAAATTGCAAAACCCATCTGTTTGGCAGTAAAGAAGACCGATGAGGCCTGGATATGGCACACAAGGATGGGGCATGCTAATTTCAAGGTACTGGAGTCCATGGTGCAGAAGAAACAAGTGAGTGGGATGCCACGAATACATCATCCATCTCAAGTGTGTGGAGGACGCATGGTTGCAAAAAAAACACGACAATCGTTTCCACGAGAAGCGCAATGGAGGGCAACCAAGCCACTTGAATTGGTTCATGCTGACTTATGTGGCCCGATTACACCACAAACTAAGGGAGGTAATCGTTTCTTCTTACTGATAGTTGATGACTACTCTAGATTTATGTGGGTTTATTTCATGAAAACAAAAGATGAAGCATTGAATTGTTTCAAGAAATTCAAGACTCAGGTTGAACAGGAGGGTTCGAACAAAGTTCTGATGTTGAGAACAGACCGAGGAGGAGAATTTAACTCAAAACAATTCAATGATTATTGCCTTAGTGAAGGGATCAAACGACAACTAACTGCTCCCTACACTCCTCAACAAAATGGAGTTGTAGAGCGCAGGAACAGGACAGTAGTAGAGATGACTCGCTCCCTGCTGAAAACAATGCAAGTACCATATGAATTCTGGGGTGAAGCTGTTCGTCACTCAGCATATCTCTTGAACCGAATTGCCACGAAATCGGTAAGAGAGGTAACACCTTATGAAGCCTGGAAAGGAAATAAACCTTCACTCGGTCACATAAGAGTGTTTGGGTGCATAGCCTATGTGAAAGAATTATCGAAGCAGGTGACAAAGCTTAGTGATCGTAGCACAGCTATGATCCATCTCGGTGTTGAAGAAGGTAGCAAGGCATATAGGTTGTACAACCCAAATAAAAACAAAGTGGTAGTAGCTCGGGATGTAGTTTTTGATGAAGGAAGTCAGTGGATTTGGAAAACAGCCCAAACAACTGAAGGCCCAACCATAACTGGATGGGCTAAGACTCAAGTCAATGACCCAAACTCAGATAGCCAAGCCCAACCCGCAAGTGGGAGTGAACAACAAAACCCTGGTACTCCTAGTAGTACTATTACATCTAATCATATCTCGTATGTGTTTGATTCTCCAGGTTCAAATGATGTGCAAGATCCAAGTGTTGAGCCTCAATCATCAAGCAGTAACAAAAATCATAACTCATCATTCTATGATGACACTCCCCCTCAAGGCTTTCGATCTATTGGTAGTCTATACCAAAATATCGAAGCCCTAGATCAAGAAGACGTGCAAGAACTTTATGAAAGAAACGAGCTATTGCTAGTGGACGATGCACCAACATCCTTTGAAGAAGCCACATCAGAAGAGTCATGGAACACAGCGATGAAGAATGAATTGGCTTCGATTGAAAAAAATAAAACCTGGGAGTTAACCCAACTGCCTATGGGTCATAAAGCAATTGGGTTAAAATGGGTCTATAAATTAAAGAAGGATGCTAAAGGAAACGAGACACAACACAAAGCCCGCTTGGTCGCAAAGGGGTATATACAACAGAAAGGAATTGACTTTGAAGAAGTTTTCGCTCCAGTTGCACGGATGGAGACCATTAGGTTGTTGTTGGCTTTTGCAGCAAAAGAGAATTGGTTTGTGCATCATTTGGATGTTAAAGCCGCATTCCTTAATGGAGAACTCAAGGAGGAAGTCTATGTGAAGCAACCGACTGGGTTTGAAATAAAAGGAAAGGAAGATATGGTCTATAAACTACACAAAGCCCTGTACGGACTCAAGCAAGCTCCAAGAGCTTGGAATGCCCGGCTCGACAATGCTCTCAAGACATTTGGTTTCAGCAAATGCAGCTATGATCAAGCTGTTTATAAGGTACATACCTCGGATTTTGTCTTAATTGTTGGCGTGTATGTAGATGACATGATCGTGACGGGATCAAGCAAAGAAAGAATACAAGAATTCAAGGGGAGAATGAAGTCAGTCTTCGAGATGAGTGACCTGGGAAAGCTGAGTTATTACCTTGGTATAGAAGTTGATCAAACTGCAGATGGAATTATATTGAAGCAGGAAGGATATGCCAATAAAGTACTCAAACCAGCTGGAATGGAGAAATGCAATCCAACTAAGTGGCCAATGGACCCTAAGCTTCAGCTGACTAAAGATAATGAAGGGAGACCTGTAGATTCAACAGAGTATGAAGAATTATTGGTAGCCTTCGATACTTAATTCATACGCGTCCCGATCTTAGTTACTCCGTTGGGGTAGTAAGCAAGTTTATGCAGTCCCCGAAATCAACACATTATGCAACTGTGAAGCAGATTTTAAGGTATATTAAAGGCACTAGTAGTTATGGGCTGAGATACAAAAGAGGGGGTGATGGCACACTTGTGGGTTACAGTGACAGCAGTTACGGGACTGACATTGAGGATCGACGTGGAACGACTGGTGTAGCTTTCTTTTACTCAAACAATCTTATCACATGGTCATCGCAGAAGCAGAACACTGTTGCACTCAGCTCCTGTGAAGCTGAATTCATGGCTGCAACATCGGCAGCTTGTCAAGGATTGTGGTTAAGAAACATGATTGGGGATCTACTGGGAAAGAAAGCTGAAAAGGTGAAACTTCTTGTGGATAATGAATCAGCTTTGGCTCTTATGAAAAATCCAGTATTTCACAAGAGAAGTAAGCATATAGATGCGAACTACCACTTCATACGAGAGTGTGTAGAGAGGGACAAAATTTGTGTAGAACATGTCAGTGGCAAGATGCAGAAAGCGGATGTGCTCACAAAGGCGTTGCCTTTAGTCAAGTTCAGTGAAATGAGAATTCTCATGGGAGTTGAAGATGTGAAGGAGGAGGTCAACATCAAAGGGGAGAATGTTGGTTGATAGTTGACCGGATCTCAAGGAAGCAACGTTCACTTTATGGACGTTAGCACGTGTTTGACTTCAGGAAGTTGTGGACCCAAATTTCAGCAAAAGTTTGTTATTTTCTTTATTATTTAAAGCTTTTAGCAGCTCTTTATTCGATGTACAATCAGTCGAAATTTCTTCTTTGTAATCTACTAGTTTGCTCACAAAACATTTGATTCCTTAATAAAGATTACATCCGACTGATTAATTTCGGTTTTGCTCTTCCTTGTTTGTTTATGAGTTTGATCTGATATCCAACAATTTCAAAGTAACAGTGGAACTGAGTGATCAACGAGTAGAAGTGAATGATCAACCACATCCAAATAATGTGTGAGATTTGAATAATTAACCATATTAGAATAATATAACATATTTCAATGATTTAGAAGTAGATATTAATGATGAAACATGTTTGAACGATGAAGCAAATATGAATGATAGAAAAGTCGACGTAAACAATCAAGCAGATGTGTTGATGAAGCTGTTGGAAATTATAACAGATGTTCATGACGAAGTGAAACATAATGACTTTGGTAATGAAGTTGGTATTGAAGTTAATGAGTTGTTAGTTGGAAATTATCCAGTAGTTGGTAATAGTTTAGTTTGGGATTTAATTTTAAATGACTTTTGAGTTTGTTTTTGATGGAGTTTATTTTGCAAAGGAGTTTCTGTTGACTAATTAATAAGGATATAGTGATGATAAGGATAGTGATTACGTAGTTGATAACGCTAATAAGGTTGATGAAGTCAGTGTTAACTTAAAAGTTATTAAAAGAATTTGTAAGGGAGAGCGGTAGCTTTACTCATATTTAAACAACAAATGACTAGATTTTATATGAAGAAGATGTTATGGTTTGAGTGATGGGTCACTTGAAGGTGGTACACAAGAGTCTTCCAATGACCTTTAATCAAATAGAAGCAAAGATACCAAGGGGATTAAGGAGAAAAAAAAGAAAGAGGCGGTTGTTGGGGCTATAAAGATTAGATTTTACGTTGGCAAAAAACAAAAAAAAAAAAAAAAGAAAAAGAAATTCAAGTGAGGTCAAAGATTTAGTGAGAAACATGGCACCGAAATTAGGAGAGAATTGAGGTTTAAAGGAAATAATGAAAAGAAGAATTTAAGTTGTTTGCTATGGAAATATGCTGCATACAGAAGGTGACGACTCGTGAAGAAGTTGGTCGAAATATAAAAAGTCATTGGCTTAGTAAAGGAAGTGGGAAAAATTGTCAAACTAGTGCTACAAGGGGGACTAATGCAACAAAAAAAAATGAGAACAAAAAGTTTAGTGGATTGTCTTTGGGTGTTACACAATTAACCAGATGGTGAGTTTTCGATGGTAAAAACTATACTACAAACCGGATCACACTTGTATTTCCAAAAAAAAAAAAGTGAAGACTTTCAATTCTTGATTTATGGCATAAGAGTCATGTCCAATCAATGATATGAAATCAAATCCTAAGGTTACAACTAAATCCATTAAAGATAGCTCTAGCGAAGGTATATAATAAGTGGCCTAAATTATAGCGTCCAAAAACTGTTACCCTACCATTTCACAACACAACCACAACACAACCATTGAGCTTGATATCAAATAAAATAGGGTGAAAAATTAACAAGAGGTTTAAATCTAATACATATCCAAAATGCAAACTTTTAGGGCATAAGTTAAAAGGTTGTGAAGGTCGAGGGCTCCTCATGTTTGATGAATTTTGTTTGCTTGTTTAATCCTATGGTTTTAGACAATATTTTGTTGTTTTTGGTACTATGGGTTTACATAAAAATATTCGTTTTGTATGCTATAAGTTGTATGTCTTTTGGTTATACAAACTTCAAAGAATATTTTGCTTTTGGATGCATGAACAAGTACGTAATGGTATTTTCTGTTTTCTAAAATGCATGTTATTATTTATAGTTATTAGTTGTAATGTGGGGATTGCAGTTTGGTATTGTAGTTTGCCACTACTGTTTGGAATGCTTAAATAGTCAATAG
>BJCO01452487.1:0-31622 GCA_018326465.1 Flaveria floridana | reverse complement strand
CATTTCTATATATTCCAGTCTTTCCTGCTTACAACAAATTGCCAAAATCTTTAAGATGATAGAATACATAACTCGTAATAATGTAGGTAACAAGATTTTTTTATACTCACAACAAGGCTCAAACTTTATTAATATTTCAATGCAGGGTAATATGTAATTTGGTCATATTGATGATGTGACATCTGACGTGTCAATAACTTTGACCATGTTGACCTTTTTCGACGCCTTTTTATGCAATTAACGGAAAAGTAACATATGTCAATAGTTAAAGTGAACAAATCATACCCTGACTCGAGCGTTATCCACTAGAGTAATGAGAGGGATGATCTTCAAGTATCTATCTATTTCATTCTGTGCCTTTCTGAACTGGTAAACAATGTTCCATCCCATAGCAAGCAAGTAAAGATAACTTCGATCTTGACAACTGTTGACCAAAATGTAAGACCTCGTCAATGCATCCTCAAGTTGCTCCAATGGCTCGCGCGTTTCAGGGTACTTCTTAAGTTCTGAAATCTTAAGCTGTTGTAAGAGATTTCCAATCAACTTTAAATGCATAGCAAATTGCTTGCAGTTTTTCTTGTGCATTCGGGCTGTACTAGCCGCCTGCACAATCATCCCTATTAACTTCACCGCGTCCAACCCTGTTAATTGAGCTACACTTGCAATCTCCCCCAAATGCTCCCATGCTGCTGGCATTTCAGTTTCACTACCTGCGTTTATTTAATTCAATAGTTATGGTAAAACGTATCTCTAAACAACAATTTCTGTAACAGATTTGACTATCTCCACGGTTTAATGGTGTTTTGAAAGCGATTATGTGATATAATGTGCATGGAATATTCAGAAAAAGATAATAATCATTTGTAACATAACAGGCTGCAAGAGATGGTGTTCTTCATGTCTGAAGTTATTATAATCAATAATCCAGTTGATTTCAATGATTTTAACATGTGAAATGACCCATAAATTATCAGATAATTAGACTCGGTCTCGTTGCAGGGATACCTAAACTGATTGATTATAAATAATTAAATGAGTTAAATTCGATTTTGCTCCCTAAGAGTTAAGAAAAGTATATACAATCAATCTCAGTTTAAAAGTTTCTACTGTTTTGGAGGTCAATAGACCGAAATCGAAACAAGCTGCATGAAACTTTTGAATTAAAAATAAAACAACTAATAAAACTTTTGGATGTAATTAGTTGATGTTTATAATCTTTTGGAGGAAAAGGGTTATAGATTCGTTTTGGATATTTAGAACTAACTATTTCTTACATAACCGATCAACTACAGTCAACAACAGCTTGAAAGATCTTCAAGAAATTACGGTTGATTTTGAGGTCTTCAATAGCAGATTATGATAGAAGTCAATACAACTGCTAACACTAACACACAACTACGTGAATTTGAAGATGAAGATGCTGAAAATAGAAAACATATACGAGATATTTGTATTATTTTACCTTATAGTTAGATCGTTAGAGTTCAGTGAAGTAGTTGTATCTGCTCAATGCAATGTGTTGAGTTATTGAAGCAGATTGCATTGGCCACCGTCATGCAAAAGTTTGTTGGAATAACTGATCAGAATTGACGAAGATGATCTTCTTCTTCGTGATCAAAATAACATTTGCTCTTGTTGTTATGTGATCGTTTGTTTATGCTTTCATTGAGTGTTTGTTTTCTTCATCTTCACGGAGATATATACGTAACAGAAAAATGGTTATCTTGTCTGCTCAAACTTGTTCTATTTTTAAAGGGGTGTTTATACATTTTGAATATATATCTTTGATTATCAGTGATTATTGTTTTGAAATTAAATTTTAAGCTATTGTATATGTAGTTGTAGTTTTATTATATGTATTTATATATAAGACTGAACTTGAAGAAATGTGTTATTGATGTTCTTGGGAAGCAGTGGCGGACTTATCATAAGTGGGGAGGGGTCAACTGACCCCGCAGAAATTTTTTTTTATATGTAACATGTATTGACGTTTTTCAATTGACCCCGTGTATTTTTCAACTTCGACCCCGGAGAAAAAAATTTGTAGGTCCGCCACTGTTGGGAAGAGAAATATGTGAAAGTAACTTAAAAAATATGGATACAAGAATAATTCAATAAGTAAATATGTGATATATATGTTTTAGAAAGGGAAAATATGCTGCTTGTACGTGGTTCATATTGTATCTGAAACGAGTAATGTATGATTACATAGGGGAGAGATTCCTTAAAAACCATATTATAAATGAAAACTATGAATACCAGGGCTCAGGGGTTACATATATGTAAGTACGTGTTACAAAATGTAAAACTAAAAGATACATATATGTAGAGGTTATGTATATGTAAGTACGTGTTATCAAGTGCACAACTAAGAGTTATGTACATGTACCTTATACAAGTTACGTATATGTAAGTCTTTCGTCACCATCGACTTTCCAGACTATAATAAAATATATAATGACCTTAAAAGCGATACAAAAAGTTGAACTAAAGTTGCTGCTTTTGGATTATATTTTTGTCTGCAATTGAACCATATACATCCCTATTTTTATCAAATGTTCACCAACTACAACATATATTGTGTTTATGTTTTTATCTAACGTGATCACTCTAGGCTTTCAACAACGAAACTACATATAAGATGGTTTGAATCTTGTATTCAAAATGTTTTTAAGTAAAATAACTAATGATGGAAGATTGTAAATAGTTATGCAAAATGCAATTAATTCATTCATTTCGCACTTATAAGTATAAACTATTTTTATTCTAAAATTTATACTTTGAGTTGTTAGAATCTTTACATTTATTAATCAAACAAACTTATGTTGTCAAGCACATGGAACCAGCCAATTTAATTGATTCACGGGCACACATATATACTTGTTAGATAATGTTTGATGTAAACCAACTAAATTAATCAACTAAATTAATCAACTAAATTATGTAACCCAATTTACATAATGTACCTCTCTCATTTCGGTCATATGAGTGGTTGGTGAAGGATCTTTCGGTTGCTAAAAAGATCGGTTACCCTAGTTGCTTCTAAGTTAAATTTGATATGAAATAACTATTATAAACGTGGTTTTCATTATTTCGAGGCTTTACTTTCAAAAATGAAGTAAGTTAATTTTCTTATATTTATATCTTCAAATTCAAGTTTTGTATAGGGTTAAAATGTTCTGGCCCGTTTATGCCATGCTCAAGGATATTAAACACAAGATTAATCTATTTAAGATGTTTGATTGTAAAATATAAAAGTACATTTATTTTTTATTTAATTTGCCTTATCACTGGAAATATTACTCCCCTTGATAATAAATAAAAATAAAAAAGAAATTCACAACTAAAAGACAGAGTTATCCTAATCATGACTGGATGGTTGAACTCATAGGTGGAGTCCCATTTCAAGAGCATGTTTTAATGTATAGTTTATTGTTACTTTATTAGCTTTATTATTATTAAAATAATAAACTGATAATAATAGTCGTAAGGAATTACAAAACCGGCCTTGTGTTATTATATCTTTCTAGCAATCCATATACTCTTTATGTAATGCAAGATTCGGTTTTAATTGAAAAAAAATAATGTATATTATAATGAAGGGAGATTTTTCTATTATTAATTGAACTCGAGTTTTTATTTTTCCATGGGCACAACCAATAATAATATATTATAATAAAGTTAAGATAATTATTTTTCTACTTGTATTGTATTAAAATTCACATCTATGGTTATGGAATACGTGATTTTTTATCTATTGTAGCTTAGGTATCGGTATTTACATACAAAAATACTACACAAAATTTATCTTTAATAAATCTTACGAATCGTATTCAGGTACCAACTTCATTTACTCATGTAACTTTTGAAAATGCCATTTCTCCTACATCAAAAATCATGATACATGATTCTATGCTATGTATCCTTTTATTTTTGTATGTGTAGTCTATAAGATGTCTAATCTACCTAAATCCATGTCACTAACAACTAAAAGTTTGGGTTACCTCTCTTAAGTGGATTATTTTGAAAAGTAACATATACCACTTAAAAAATATTCGAGGATCATTTGCATATAGCCTTACAGATGGTCGATACGAATAAAATACTATACAAGTAATTTAATAGCCAGTAGCCTACAAAACTATTCAATTGCATTTCAGTAGCTAACTTAAATGGTTGTTTGAGTATTTCTATGATGTTTCATCATTATCGTCTATTCATGTTTGTTGTTATCTTCTATAATACTTGTGGTACTAAAACAACCAGCCCTAATTTCCTAGAAACCTATGTCGCTTGTATCAATTTGCTAAACAACAAACAAATGTATCATGACTCGAGTTTGTTTAACTAAACGAGTTGAGCTCGGACACAGCTTAAATTTGTCTTGTTACACTTTATCAATACGTTATGGTTTTGACTCTACAACTTGTCATCAACCGTATAGTTTTATATTATTTTATGATATAAAATAAAGTTAAAAATGAAATTCCAGAGCATGCTAAAAGACACAATTCTTGTAATCATGCCTGGATGGTTGAACTCATGGGTGGAATCCCATTTCACGGGTGTGTTTTAAAAGATAGTTTAAGGTTGCTTTATTCTGCTTTTTATTATTATTATTAGATATAACAAATTAACAATAAAACTAGTAATATAGTTACATGTTACATATACTAGTTAAATTGTATAAACCATCGCAGTGGTTTCTTTAGAAGTATGTTTTTTTCTTCTTTAGTTTTATAAATTACCCAGATAGTGATTTTGATAACTCTTAACTTGTGATTGTTAGATTAAAGGAGTAAATTTATAAAATAGTAATAAAGTTTCAGAATTACTTTAATTAGATTACTTATAAATTTTTTTTTGGTATCAATCAAGTCAATAAAATATCAGGATTGTTTTAATTATTAGGCCATTCATTATTCTTAATATAGTTTTAAAAAAATTAAAATATTTTAAAAATTAATAATATTTATAGAAATCAAACAATCTAACAAAATTGTAAATTATTTAAAACAATTTAAAAAAAATATAAGTGATATAAATGAAACATTTCTAAGATTTTAATGACATGATTAGAACAAATAAAAATATAAATGACGTAATTAAAACACATCTAAAATTTAATTACTATTTTAAAAAGTTTTCCATAGATTAAATAGAAAAGCTGTCAAAGCTTAGTAAATACGACACCATAGTCAATTAGTCAGTGTTCTTTATAGAATCATGTCCAACTCTTTCAAAATTATAATTGATAGCTTTTATGATACTTAACATGGAAAATACTTTTAGTTTGTAACTTTTACTATTTATATGTATATCTACATATATGTGCTTGTATAGTTTGTTGTCTTGTGAGTTGTGATCGATTGATATATGATAATAAAGTCATTAAAACTTAAAAGCATGCTCATAACTTAACTCGTGTTGAAGTTTAACTAGCATACAAATACCAAATTTTAATCTAAATTATTCTCGCAAGAGATGGTGAAAAACACTCACTCCTTCTATCACGTGTTCATAAATGCTTAAATGCAATAAACACACTTAAATGCAATAGCTATCTGTAATCATTTAGAAAATAACTCAATAGATATGAATAAATTATTTTTTTAAATGCTGGATGATTTTATTAAAACTAGCGACAACTAATTACATATCATTACTTAGGCGGTCCCCGTTTTGAGGGCTAGCCTTTGTTTTCTGTTAATGAAAGTTATCGTTCAAAAAAAAAAAAAAATTACATATCATTACTAGGATAACACAAATGATGCTAATACAACCTCAAATAGAATATGCATCAAAGCAAAAAAATATTACATCGAGAAAATTTATGATCATGTCATTAAAATAGCTAGATTAGGCCAAGTTGACTTGTAAATATACTAGAAATCCATAAGGTTACAAAAAATGCAATTTATTAAAGCACAAGTATAATATTTATGTGAAATTATATTTTATGAACAACAATTAGATTTTTATATGACAGACATTACATAAACTACAACCTATATTTTCTTAAGATTAAAACTCTTAAATTTTTGGTTGAAAAACACCCACTTAATTAACAAAATATCTCTTTAATGAGTGTAAAATTATATTTATAATTACAGAGAAACAAAAGTCGCATTGATCATGACTTATTACTATTAGCATTATTTTCAATATTATTGAATCCTACTTTTGAAATGTTATTATTGATTAAACACCTGCTAATACACGTATCATTAGAGAAGAAAAACAATGATCAAACTGATATTATTCTTTTAAACATTGAATATTAAATGACGTAAAATATAATAATAAAAAACTTTAAATAAATATACCGCTATTTACGGCCGTATGATCGGCCCCAGTCGGACATAATAAAGACTTTGGATTCCCCATGACTCACTTACACGTCGTCACCACCTTCCAATAACATACCGCCACGTCAGCTTAAAAATCTACTGTTTCATTTTTCTTATTTTATTTCCTAAAATAATATATAAAAATAAAATAATTTGGCGGGCAATCAGAATCAATTCAAATTGCAATTTAAAACCCTAGCAACCTCCATTTCCCCCAAATTTCATCATCATCATCATCTATCTCCACAGGTTCGTGTGCTTCATCCTCTGTTTTTAGTTTAATTTTCGTCTGCTAATTGATCTTCGATTGTTCACTTAGTTCCAAATGAATCGATTAATTGATTTGCTGTGTGTGTTTATCTCTGTGTGTATCGACTTCTGGTTGTTTTAACTTTTAATCCGTTTATGAAGCTTCGTGTGCGATTTTTTCTGATTGAATGTATCTGTATGATGGTATTATACTATTATCTGCAGTTTGTGCTTGTTATAGCGGTTTTTAGGTTGTTTGTTAGTGACACAGGTGCATTGACCAATAAAGAGTGAGAATGAAAGATGTCGGTGAATACTGATGGTGATAATTATCGAATATTAGGAGAAAAAGAGGTTCGAAATAATGATTATAGACTGCAGTCTGCTGTTCGGTCGTGTATTCAAGTTTACAGACTGTCATCTATGACTGCATGTTTACCGTTGGTTGTTTTTCTTTTGCTTTTTTAATGGACTAGAATGGCTAGCTGCTAGGGGTTTTTAGTCTTTTATGCATAAAGTAGCTGTACCATGTCTGCTTTCAGCTTCAATTATGCATCTTTTAAGTTGGATTTATGGATATGATTTTGGAAATCTGTATTTAGTAATCTGCGTGTTATTCACCTATTTTTGGGGATTATTGTTGGTTTAATCCTTCAATTTTTGATTGATTTATAATGTGGTTTACTGATTAGACTGGTTTAGGTGCACTAGCTGTGGCATTTGGTTCCAATGTTACTCTGGATTTGAGAAGTGGCTAATAGATAGTAGAATGGGCAAAGGGTCCCCTAAAGAGAGAACGTACAAGGCTTCGAAGCGGAAGAGGCGTATCAATAGTTCTAATAAGTATTTGAAGCCAGGAGTTCTTGCTCAGATTCGTAATAGCAAGGTGTCAACTTCAAAGTCATGCATAGATAGTGGGAAGAAAATGTTGGATGTTATGGATGCAGAGAATACTCAAGGAGTTGCTATGTTTCAGAATAAATGTGCCAATGACACCCCTATAATTTTATCACTTGAAAAGTTCAGATACAGTCCTGTGGCTCAACCACTTGATCTGCCAAAGGAGAATAATCTACTGAGAACACCAAAGATGCTACAACCTAAAGGAGATGTATCAGATTATGAGTCCAGACTTGAATCTCTGCCAATGGAACTGCTGGTAACCCACATTTCATTTCTACTTTAGATTGACTGATAAATAGTATATTGTTAACTGTTAAATGTTAATACTTAATAGCGCAAAAAGTGGCATTTTTGGAGTAATTCATTGGTAAATCAATAAATGATTTATATTGTGCATGCAGTATACTAGTATATGACAAGTATCTAATGACAAATTTTCAGGATTAGTCTCATGCATCTTATGTCCAAAAATATGCTCTACGAGTCTACGGTAGATCAATAAGCCAGCTGCCATTAAAAAGTATGCTTTTAACTGGATTTTATATATCTAGCAGGCATATTATAAACAACTGGGATCACCCTTCTGTTTCTACCATTATTTTGAAATCAGATTTTGTTAGAGTTGCCACATAAAGGTGCAAATAAGAATGCTAAGTCAAAGCAGGTGATTTTTGTGGCCCTTTAATCAAGTCAATGTAATTTGTTATCGACAATGCCATTCTATGGCTTTTTTTAAGATTATATACTTGAGCTAGTTATGACTTATAGGAGCTCAAAGAGAAACACTTGATTAGGAAAAACACACTTGCTTGAAAACTCAATTATAAATGTGGGATGATGAGGTAAAAGCTGTTTTTGTGGCAGTAGAAATCTATTTTACTAATGTAACTTAAGCAAAAAGCAGTAATAATAGTCAGTATGCTCACCTGTTTCTTTTTTCATCTATAACGTTACACATTTTTGTTGTATATTGCATTTCTCTTTCTAAATTTTTGTTGCACCAGTGGTGACCATCTGAATTGTTTGACCCATTCTTTTCTATTAGGATTTCTTTGTTGTAAATTGGTTATCTTTCATTAGCATTTTCAATATCAAAAAATTAATAGGGCTCATCCTATTCTGTGATTCAAGGTCAAGATACTTTGTCACCTCCATCATGACCAGTTGAGAGCTGTTTTCCATGTCTCTGAGAGAGTCAGAAAAGCTGTGAGTTTTTCTATGTTTTTTTTCTTTTGAATTCTATACTTAGCACCATGCTTGGTTTCAAAAGGCACACATGAGGCGCTAGGCGAGCTGGAAAACGCCTCATGGGCTTGAGGTGATGCCTGATTTACATCTGGGGAATCAAAATTAGGATTTGTAGGAGGCTAATATATAACAACCAAAGGGATGACAAATTATGAAAAGTTTACTTGATAAAAAGGTTGATATGTGAAATATATAAGAAAGACGCAGCTTCTGGCCCTTAACAAAGCTCGTCGGGTGTACATGATGGGCGTGCCTACACTTTTGGGACCTAAACGCCTCAGAGCGCTTTGTGCTTTTCTAAACCAGAGCACCATGATCTAATGATTATAAAAAAGCAAAATTTTAAAAATGGTTTGCATTTTTGCTCCTTAGGTTGTGATAGCACGGCAATTCTATTTTAACTACACCACACCAGATAGGTCTCGACAAGAAATGCTATGCACATCAACACCACTACCTACGGAACACTGGCCTTTTATAAGGTTAATATCTCAGTTTTTTAGTTTCTTTATTTCTGGAATGTTATCATTTAATTCATTGATCTATCATCTAACGTGATTTTGCACTGTATTATAGCAAGGGTGATGATATAACCAAAGACTTAAAACTACCGACCACTCCAAAAGCGCCTAGGCATGGACCTCGTCCCCCTTCCCGCCTAAAGTTTACCGAAATGCGCCAAATTGCAGCAGTTTTATTTCAAGAATCAGCCTTTGCTCCTAGGTACATCGTTCCATCTCTAGTACCAAAACCAATCTGCAAACCATTTGCTTCCAATCGAGTGTTGTTCTATGATGAAGAGCTTGAACTTTGCCAGGCTGTCGCTCAAAACAAACTTCGTTAATTTTCGCTTGAGTCCTTTTGTTGTGTATAGTAGTACCCCCTCCCCTCAGTTTCACATCTTAGTTATTACAATTAGCTAGAGTAAAGTGGTACAATTTTGAGAATCTAATAGGACCGTCATCACCTTGATGCTGGCCGGAGATTTGCACGAGAGGTAGAATACTATGGTTTATAATCAAATAATTGTTCAATGTTATGTTTTGTATATATTGTGAGAACACTTTGCCTTAGGATGTTGGTTTGTTTTTGTTTTCTTGTATAAGATATTACTATAATACTATAAAGTTGTGTTTTGTGAAGAAGCTTTATGGTTTGTGATTTGTAGTTTGATTATTAGCCGTTACTTTTAGCAGTCAAGTAGTTGTATGTTAACTTTACATCAAACTTGAATATGACATTTGACTAATGCATATCGATCAACATTATCTGCATTTGTTTTTGATTGTGTGAGTGGAGACTTTTTGTCTTAAAGTAATATCCATCTAAATATGTTTAACTCTGAAGATTCTCTCTTATTTACACTGACGCTTTTAAAACATGTTTGTAATATTCATGAATCATGATAGAACATTTATTACGCGCCTAATTTCCTTTGAGCAATGTGAGATTTGCCCAAGATGTCATACCGCAGATTTAAGACATGCTAGGTGTTCTTTTTGGTTTAATTGGAAACGGGTAGGATTGTGAATGTTAGTGAAAAAATGAAGTATAAGCTGTACATGAAAGTGTAGTTCTTTAATGATCACCTGAAAGAGTTATGAGGAGCTTGTATGGCTCACAAGTATGCTAACATTTTTCATTAATGATATGCGCTGGTTTTGTTTGTGATAATAGTCATGGGCTTAAATGCATAAAAGCATGAGGACATTTATCACACCTACCAGCATTTATCACTTTTCTACTTCATTACAGGGAGGAGTCTAGTCTATTTTTTTTTTTTTGAATGGTTAAATTGAAATCACTCACGGATCACTGGAGTATCATCGTGCCACCAGTGTTACCACACGATTATATTCCACCACCAAGTCACCAATTCAGGAGGAAACTCATAATTATAAGAAAACCCCCCCTTTGTGAGATTCGAACCCATGACCTAATAGGCCCTAAGTCTTATCCCACCATCAAGATGCCGCTAGGCTATAATGCCTTTGGCAGGAGTCTAGTCTATTGATATATCAATTTTTAACAATGATACTGTTGACAATTATTTTTTATAATAGAAATAATGTATTTCTTCTATTTACATAGAGTTGGGTCTGTAAAAAAAACATTATATTTGGTAAAACCAGTGAAGGACATTCATGTTAATCAAAAGATCCGGTTACGTTACTTAACATGATATTCGTAAATTTAATGTAGATGTTACACAATGTACCTTTAACAGATAATTATCCCTTTATTTAGAACATCATGTATTTTGATCATATATAAGATCATTTTCAACTTACAAGAATAATGCTACACATGATCACAAACTGAAATGAGCATATTGGAATACAAATATTTGACCAAAGTACACGGGATTAGTACATGACGATCTTCAAGTACTTAAAGATCAGAATACAAATCAACAAACATATGAAAATGAATTCAGGACATGATAAGAGTGGAAGAACATTGAAATACAACTAGTTTTCAGCTTTTTCATCTTCTTG
Source organism: Flaveria floridana (assembly GCA_018326465.1). Taxonomy (NCBI): domain Eukaryota; kingdom Viridiplantae; phylum Streptophyta; class Magnoliopsida; order Asterales; family Asteraceae; genus Flaveria; species Flaveria floridana. The sequence continues at coordinate 20,374 of BJCO01452487.1, read as the reverse complement.
ATCACAATATCGAACATGCTTTTTGAGCTTTTGCCTTCTTTTTCTTCGTTTTTGGAGGCTGCAAAACGACCTTAATGGCAGCATCAAAAACTTGCTTCACATTCTGAAAAGAAAATTATATTTGCATTTAGTATAACAAATCCCCTAAAAAAAAAAAAAAAAAAAAAAAAGAAGCAAAATTGAACTTACCAACTGTGTTTTTGAACTACATTCAATGTACTCAGGAGCTCCTATTGTCTTCTTTAATTCCTCTCCCTACAAAATGTCAAACCATATATTAATATTCCGCATTAAGAAAAATCAAAGAACTTTTGTAGAAGTGGCAAAACGGGTCGGCCCATTCATAACTAAATGGGTCAAAAGTTCAAACTTGCTCTTTTGGTTGTACCAATATTGGGTATGAGTTTAGCACCTGAGCAGTAGTAATGGGAGTTGCACCAGGGTGATCTACGAAGAACTGCTTATCATCCCGAAGATCTACAAGTCATTATAATCCAAATCACAAATCGTATTGTAAGCATGAAGATTTTATGGCTGACAAAAGAATGTTTGAGAAATAACTCACCCAATTTCGTCCCAACAAGAACGATAGGAACACCAGGAGCATAATGCTTCAATTCTGGAATCCACTGAGAAAAAAGAATCCAAAAACATTAACTCCAAATCATCATAGGCATTACAAGAACTACATAAATTTTTTTTCAGAAATAGTGGAGAATTTTACCTTCTTAGAGACATTTTCATAGCTGGCCTTGCTAATGAGTGAAAATGCCAAAATGAAAACATCAGCCCCACGATAACTCAACGGTCTTAATCTGTTATAATCCTCCTGTCCTGTTTCATAGAACGCAATCAACACATGATCAATGTATGGATTAAACAAATGTGGTGACGTTAATTACTACACATTAAAAAAGGTTACCAGCAGTGTCCCACAAGCCTAGATTAACCGTGCTTCCGTTGACAACTACATTAGCACTGAAATTATCAAATACCGTTGGGACGTAATCCTGTTTAAACCACAATCATGAAAGAGTTTAGTTCAAATCCCATGACATGAATGTTAGGTTTAACTACGGAAAATTCATCATCTTCAATGCTTCATCAACAAAGTTCCAACACTGAATACCCAAAAACACTCACATCATCATTGTATTGGTTATCCCTCTCATAAATTTGGCAAAAATGTATGAATTAATTAGTTAGTAAAATCAAAAACAGGAAAAAGTTCAATTTTACACCAATTTGACTACCCAAAAAGAATGTGATCATAAAGCTATTTCTAACATAAAGTAGATACAATCACAAAAGAGCACTTATATCTTTATGAACAAATCTCAAACCAAATTGGATACCTAACAAGAATGTCATCATACATTTATTCTCCTTTTCCTGAATTTCATAGAAATCAACCCAAAAATAGATCAATTGAAGAAAATCTAGGCAAATTCTTTATCCACATTGAAACAATATTAGATCAAGTTGGATACCCGAAAACAATCTCACCATATAAGCTTTCATTATCCATAAATAAGATAGAAATCAACCAAAACAGCATTACAATATCATATCAATAGAAACAAGAACACAAATTAATAATTTACTGGCAAGTTCATCGTTTTGTTCAAAAAAATGTTAAACCAAATTGGATCCTAAAAGAAAGCCATCATAATATCATATACAGATTCTCCTTTTGCAAAGATTCAAAGGTATCAACCAAAAAAGAAATTAACTGTATCAACAGTTAAATCAAGAACAATAACAACAAACTTCATGTAAATTCATCATCTTTATCAAGAAAACATTAAACCAAACTGGATAACCAAAAAGAACATCAATCACATAGGATCATCCCTTTTCCCAAACAGATACAAATCAACCCAAAAACCATCAAAATCTTCAACCAACAAAATCAAGAACAACATAACAGAAATCCATCACATTCATCAACATTCAACAATTACTCCAACAAAATCAACAACAATCCATAAAATAAAACAGAAACATCACCGTGGGGAAGGTGTTGCTGGTGTAAGAAATCAACAAACACGTCTTTCCAACAGCCCCATCACCGACTGTTACACACTTAATGAACCTCGATGCGCTCATATTTCTTCAGATCTTCTTCAACACCCAGAAGACCTGATCACCCACCAATTCAATTAACCCCCAATCGATTCTTCTTTCCTCCTTTCAGACAAATTTCACCCCCGTTTCGTTCAAGAATTGCACTAAATCCTGCAAAATTTTCCACCAAACCCCAAGAACAAACCCTAAAGACAGTACATAAATTGGGGAAAATTGTACAAAACAGTGATCAATTTTCTTTCTTTTTTGTTGGAATTGAAACCCAAAAGAATAGGAATTGAATGGGGGTTGAAAGAGATGAAAGAACCTTTGTTTCACCGGGAAAGAATGCCGTTGAATCGCTCTCTTGGTGGTGATGAACTCTCTCTCTCTCTCTCTCTGTGACTTTCTTGATTTCTTGATATAAAAAAGTGGGAGAAAATTCTGAATTTTGGGTTTTTGTTGTGCCAACGAATATGGGTTTTTGTTTAATGTTGGTATAATGTAATGACACAATTTGTCGCACATCATTTATAAATACAACTGTGAAATTGGATTCTTGAATCTTTTTTCTTTTGATTCTTGGTGGAAATGATAAAGACTTGCTTAATAATTTAGTCCATACTGTTTAGAGCTTTCTATAACGTAATTTACACGTATTGATGATCCATTTTGATATCTTTGTTTTGTGAAACTTAGTTTTTAAAGCAAGCGAGGTTGAGTGGAGTGGTATTGATTCGAGCTCGGGTTAACAAGTCAAGCCGGCTCCAGTCAAATGTATGAGCCAATTAATTCAAATCAAATCAACTCGAGGGGAATGTAATTGAATTCTTATAAGAGCGCATACGAGCGGATTATAACCCACGAATTACTTACCTGCATTTAGTGTGTTCCTCTACAATGACAACATACACTCTCAAGGGCTAGGCGCCACTCTCTTTCTGAGTTATTCCAGCTTCATGATTTTGTGTCGCGGTGAAAAAAAAAAGAAGGCCGTCTCAGCGAAAGGAGGACTGGAGGAGGGCCTGCAACGGTAGAAACCACTGACCCTATACTTGTTCCTATAAGTCTTTTACGAATATGTAATAATCGATGATTTTTTATACAATAATTATTTAGTTAATCTTGATAAAGTTATGTGAAAAATACTTGAACTTGAATTAAAATTTTATTTTCCTAATTTAAATGTCTACTTTACATGTAAGAACACCAAGATACATTATTAAAGTGTTTGCTATGAATCAATACAATGATTGATATCCTTTTCTTTTTATATTAGTTAACCCATTTGATAACCATTTGGGTAAACCATTGCTTTAAGAGTCATTGTTATCATATATCATATGTGGATGCAATTTCATGGTTGATATGAAATAGGTGTGGGAATAATCGTCTATGGGTGAAGACTAGAATGAAGAATTTGAAATTTTCGTCTCACACATTAGTAAATGTATCATTTTAAAAAGGATACGTTAGGCCAATAGACCGTCTTGACCAGATCCGTAATAATATACGTTACAGCTGTTTGCTTTGACTGAAACATCCAACATATATGAATATGCATTTTAATAGTGAATAGAAATAATGTTCGGGTGTTTCATCTTCCATATCATACTCTACCTTAAAAACTAATGTTGGTGGGATTTTGTTTATTTTATTTCTTTATCTATTTTAAGTCTTATATATTTAGTTTGATATATAATAAAAAAAAGATGTGCTGGAGTTGGTTTAGTTCCTTGGCAGTGAAATAACCCAATAGGATTTGATTCATACAATCCATTTCTTTTAAGGTTTATTGTTAAAAAAAACTACTGGTTTTCTAACTCATATTATTCTCTTTAACATTTTTTTTTATTTTGACTTTTTTACAATTTTTTTTTTAATTCTTCATTCCTTTCTTTTTTGTTCATAAAAATTTATGTTGCTTTTTATTAGCATTTATACATTATTTTTTCAATGGTTCTTTATTTTATATAACTTTTCGAATATTAAATAATCTCTCAGCAACGATGTCTTTTTGACACGTTACCTTTTTACCAGTTACTATCTATAATATGGCGTTATTTTGTTAAAGGTTTCATTTCTTTATATAACTTTTTTTTTAAATATCATTAAAGTTCTCTTAGCAATCACTAACACCACTAGATCGCACGTAACAAATCTTCTAGTCCAATATAACCTTTTAAAAATGAGTTTTGGTTTTATAAATACTAAGGACCCATTTTTATTTTTTAATAAGTTTACATGTGCATTTAGACCCATTTTTATTTTTTAGGGTGAAAGTTCTCGAGGGTTTGAGTGTATCAAATAACTTTTCTAAACTAAAACCCCGTTACTTTTGTTTAATGAATCCACATGGTAAAAGTTGATGGTACATGGTATATGAGATACTTCATTATGATACAAATTTATCAGTCTTCATAAGATTTTAAAATTTGAAACTTTATTTTATTTATAATTTTTTACATATATTGTACATTTAAAACTTCTAATTAAGTTATACGTAATTTGAAAGTTATTAAATACACTCAAAACTCTCAACGTACAACAACCGCTCAATATACACATCTTAAAGTACATTTCTTAATATAAAGATAGGCGCCATCGTCATTGCCCGTGGGCCACCACCAAGTTTGATCGTCATCAACATCACCATCACCAATACCATTTAGACATCACAACCATCACTGCCGTCATTAATTTGATTTGTTTCTTATTGCACGTGTATAGTGTTAGACAAGTTTTATACGATTGTTTGTGGTGTTTAATTTTGATTTAAGGTTTTATAAGCTTTTTTTATTATTATTTAGGGTTGTTTGATGTGCTGATTACAAGGTTTTTAAAGTTTAATTGCGTGTGTTGCACATATTTTTATCATGTGTTAGTGTGCTGATTTAGTTGTAGTGGTGGTTTATAGGTTGTTGTCATGATGGAGACCAAGGTTATACATGAGGGGAAATGGTTGCATATACTTTTAAGGAAAGTGGTTACAAGTAGTTGTAACTTGTAGTTGTGTCACATTGGTCATGGCTAATGGTGGTGGTTGTGACATGGTAGTGATGCTAGCCAGTGGTGGTTGTTCGGGCATGGTAAGCGTTGATAGGGAAGTGTTTGGGTTTCAAAGTGAACAACGATAATAAATGCAACAAGAAAAACAATAACAATGTCAATAACAATAAATTGACATTGTGATGACATATGTGGTTGTCATGTATTTCAAACTATAATAATAAAAATTTATTTATTACTTTTACATTAACCAGTTAAATCAAATGAGAAAAAGTGAACGTGTTAATGGTTGTTTTGGTCTAACCATATCATAAATGTACTTAACCATGGGCAAGTGATCGTGTGTTTCTAAGTTTCTTTAAATAAAGATGTACAAGTGGTTTGTGATAATAAAAGGTTAAAAATATATATTTTATATATATGTATACACACATATATACACATATATATACAGATATATACATATATATATATATGTGTGTGTGTGTGTATATGTGTGTGTGTGTGTATATATATATGTGTGTGTGTGTGTGTGTGTGTATATATATATATATATATCAAAAGGTAAGTAACAAATTGTAAAACAAACAATAATAATCTACCCATGATTAGATGCATTTTCATTCATTCCACCCTAATAAGAATACAGGTAATTATCAATCCTAAATATCCTTTGCCGTTCAAAAAAAAAATCAATCCTAAATAATAACACTAAAAATTAATACCATTAATTTATACCTAATCAATGATCATAGTTCTAAAATCACCATCATAGTTAAAGGCATTCAAACAAACTTACAAACTTGGTCTTCCTCTCAAGATAAATTGACATAATTGATCCATACGAGTTGATTTTCTTAAACTTAAAAAAAATGATAAAATTAATGGTGTGTATGTTAAGCAATCCCTTGAAGATCTGGGTGAGATTTGGTTGCATGCAATTATTGTGTGTGTGAGTGGGGTTGGAGAGGCATCCACATCATTCTTTTCAACGAAACTTGCTTCATATTTTAACAAGATCTAATCTTTACTTCAAAAACCTTATTCTTTTTAATATAATATTTTGTATAACTTTTGTCTAATATAGCATATATAATGAAACCGCTAATATATATGAATTTTTATGGTTAAACCAATGGAGCCTTAGTTGGCCCAATAGATTGTATATAAATTATAGAAGCGTTATGTGTCTATGATGACATGATTTCCTGTTAAATGTTTGTAGTTGTCAATTACCAATTGAGACTAACATATTAAAAGGTATCTATATTTTTACACTAAAAACTGAATTTCAGTAACGAACATGCCCGTCAAAAGCGTCGTCGGTAAAAAGACGTATCAATGGTAATTCGTTAGCAACACTCCATTGGTAAAGACTTCACTGATGGGTCACCAACATAAATTACCGAGGATCAATGACTGTTTGTTTCACTGATTGATTATGAACAATTACCGGACGTGTTTTCAGGGACATGTTACCTTCAAATCACTACTGTATCTTACTGACAGGTTATCGACAACTTGTTTGGTCATTCCCCGGTGGCATTCCATAGGAAATCCGTTGTTAATTTTAATTTTTAATAAAAAATAATCGTAAAAATTATTTTAATTTTTCTATATATAAACTATAAATAACAATTCTCGAAAGTAAAAAAAATAAACCGTAATTTTATGTACATATATACTAACAATGTCAAACTATCTAACTGGAAGGGACAACAAGAGTTCATATTAGTATTTACATTGACTCGGTTTTAGCACATGAGTAGTGAAATCACCGGCCAATTCAATCCTATTACTCGATTACTCTATTATTAATAGAGAATGGAAATGAATAATAAACTTTTCTTTTGTTTTCTTGACTTCTAAACTTTTAAGTTTTTATCACCTAAGTTTTTGATTTCTCTTATCTGTGTTCCTAATGTGGCTCTTTATATGCCTTAACTCCTTTTTATTCCCCGCATTTGTTCTAGAGAGAAGCGCGTAGACACAACAGTCTTCGACCCAGCTTCGACGTTACTTTGCTCTCGCAGTGGTGTGTTTATTTTGATTTTTAAACGATGACGAATAGTATGCTTTGGTTGTTTTAAAATGGCTCTTTATTTGAAGCAACGTGTACAAAGAAGTGCAAAACATTTTATAGGGGTAGAATAGTAAATTGATTAGAGTTTTAAGACATGTTAAGGGCAATATGGTAAATTTATCTATTAAATTTTATATATCTTGACATTTTTGATCTTGTTTCTTTCATGTATTTAATACACATTATTAATATATTATTTAATAATATGATATTATTTAATTCACTTAGTTAAATTTTATTTTATTTATGATACTATAAATTGAGATTTAAATTTATATGTATTAATTATATATTTTTATAACTAAATACCATTTAAATTAAGTATTTTTTATTTAAATATTTAAGTATATATAACTAAATCTATTTAAATGAAGTATTTTTTATTTAAATAATTAAATTTATTACTAATATATATCTTCATATTTATAATAACAATAAACTAATATTTTTCTAAGGGCATATTGTGAGTTTAATAATTTTAATATTTATCTATATCTTTTATAATAAAAGTGAAAGGAGGATAAATAGTAATTTTATATATGAATTAAGATATGCATATGAAAATTCATGCTTATATTAAAAAAAAATAAATATTTTATTTTATTTATGCCCTTATAATTAAGTATAACATATGATTCTTATAATACAAATGCAAAAGTATATACGTTTGCCAAACAAAACCGTCATTCACTTTCATTGTCATTCATTCATTGCGATTGAGCACTCATCCTGTTCCACTTTCCGTTGCCGGTTGTTAATAGATCAATAACAATCAAAATGGTAATTTGTGGTGATAATTTATCCATTAACTTTCTCCGGTTTATGTAAATCATCAACGAAAGCTACCTCCAATAATTATCATGTTGAAATTTGCTGCAAATTATTCACTCAATTTCCAGAATTATATTTTGATTTTTTTTAATTTACGTCATAACGTAACGAGTCGATACCGACTAAAATCAAATTTTCAAAAAATCACGCAACAGTCGTACCGTCGCAACGCGCGAGCATTACCACTAGTACCATTTTATTTACAGAACATTTACCCACATTCTAATTCTCATACCATTGATTTCCAGTTTCCCACTACTACCTTATTAATAACTAGTTTTATATTCTTATAAGTTACTATAAGTTTATATATCATTGTCTTTACTATTATACATGCAAATATGACTTGTAGTTAGTGCATAATTTCTAACATATAAATATAATTAAAGTTAAACATAAATAAATTAGAAAATCTCTTAAGGGAGTTTAAAAAATCTATATAATTTGTTAATTTAAAGATTGTAAATGTATTTTGTCAAAGTTCTTTTTCATGAATAAATTTTACTATAACTGATAATTCTGTTTATTATATTGTAGATTTACATTCCATTTGTTGTGAAATGTTACATCTAGCTTTGTTAGAAAGAATACACTTCTAAACATCTAATTAATAACCAAGGGAGGGCTTGCCAAAAGGGTACGGAACTGCATCCAAGTTGCGTGTAACGTGTAGCCTAGTTGGTTCCAAAGATGAGAGTCTTGAGAAACGACACGAGTCCAATATATTCTAAACATTGTCAAGTGTCAAGAAGAATATCGTTGTAGGTGATATGTGTAATTGTGTAGTTCTCAATTTACAACCACGTGGTTGAGCTTCGCGAGCCAAACAACGTGCTCAACACTTCAACTTTGAGAACCAATCAATGACCAATTTACTAATTAGAATTAGTAAAATTGGTTTAGGTAAAAGAGAAATGAAATGAGTTCTAGTCAATAATCTGTTTTTATACTGTAGAATTAATAAATACCGAACACTATAAAACACCAAAAACCATACCATTAGTTTTTTAATAGAAATAAGTGACTTGTATGTATATGGCCTATTAGCTCAGTTGGTTAGAGCGTCGTGCTAATAACGCGAAGGTCGCAGGTTCGAGACCTGCATGGGCCATTTTTATTAAACTTTTGCATTTTATTCTGTTTGCAAATCCGTAATAGGGTGCCATTACGGCATTACCTATTCAGTTATGATCTTCTGGGCCATGGGGCAGGTTGTATTTTTTTCTTTAGAGTTAATTTTAATTTGTTTTAAATTTTGATTAAATAACTATTTTTCTTTAAAAGTTAAAGCATCAATTTAATTTTAAAAGTTTCATATATTGTTTCAATTTCACTTTAAAAGTTTCAATATCTTAGATAAAGTTGAAACAACTAATGTAACTTTTGGACTGAAATTTAAAAAACTTATGAAATTTTGAATGCAGATTGATGTTATCAATATTTTAAAGGAAAATTGTTATTTTTAATAACATTAAGTAGTAAAATTAAACTTGATTATTTTTTTAAAACAGGCTGAAGCTGGAGGAAACCAATAGTTTAATCATTAATGCAGCCCAATGAAACGGCCCAACAACTTAAACACCTAAAACTGAAGGCCCAAACTCGCATGGATCTGTAACCTTTTCAAATTTTTATATTACTCAATTCTATTTTCTCTCTCATGATCGATTAGACTTTGGAGCTGTTTGATTACACCGACTCAGTAAAATTTGACTGAGTAAGAAGCTGATCCAGTAAGAATTTTTGACAAAGTCTGCATTTAACTGAAACTTAACTGTTTGATTCAGTATTGAACTGAATGATAAAATCCCCAAATCATATTTTCAAATCCCCAAACTCATCACCACCACCACCACAACCACCACCTCCGTCACTGCAACAACACCAAAACTCACCACCACCACCACCACAAAGAGGGTGGTTCGTTTGGGTCGCCGAGGGAGGCCGCGGAAGGGAGTCGTGCGTTTGGGTCACCGAGGGACGCAGCCGAGGGGGTCACCGAGGGACGTAGCCGAGGGGGGTCGCCGAGGGATGGGAAGCGCGCGGTGGGGAGACTGTCGAAGGGAGGGCGGTTCACGGAGGGGTTTGCGGAGGAGTGGGAGGAGGGGGCTAGCACCGGCTGGGTTAGCATCCTGATTTCTAGGGTCTGGGTTAGATCTCCGGACCCGGTCAAAACACAAACTCGCGCATATTAAACACACTGACCGGCTGACCGAGTCAGCAACAAATCAAACGGGGCCTTTGTTCAACTCGTTAATGTGGTATTCAAATTTTACTCTGGTAAAAAATGCTTAGAGTTAAGTAAGGGATTTTCTTAACAATAAGTTTCTTCGTGACAGGTTTGATGTGTTCCGGCCTGAGTAACGAATAAACGAATAAATGACCCCATTAAAATAACACCAATCGTCCACGCATTTACATTTGGTTATCAACAGAAAATAAATCAGACCCAAATTCCAATGTGAAATTGCAATAGCACACCATCTTCATCGCCATTCATTTTGTAAATTGAATGTAAATCAACACCTGTAATACATATACTGTTGTGAGTTGTTCTATCTTAGCTCCGTCACTTGAAAAGTCCCACCTGGTGCAAGACTCAGAAGATTGAGCAAAAGATATATTGGAAGAATTTGAGGGGTTCTTGACTGAATCGTAATTGCCCACCAACTGTTTGTTATAATGTCAATACGAAAGATTTGCTAGATAAAAGGATACCATGTGTTTGCAATATTGCCAATGTTGAAAATTTCACTCTAGTTTTCTTGAATTCAGGTATGTGACTCTTGCAAGTTCATCTCTTCATTGTATATATGCATAAAGATTATAATATACATAAGATTTGAGACAAAATGTGTACTTGACCTAGCACATTTTTATTATTATTGATTTATTGGCCACCAGAAACAAAAAGAACTATACATTTGTCATATGTTTAAGTCAAAACTCTGCTCATATATGCTACTATTTCTGCTATACCCTGGTACAATCTATAAACCTGCTGTTTTAATCTAATTTGTCTAGTAACAGATTATGGTCTGCTGCTTGTTATGGGAGAATTTGGTTGTAACTTAGTTAGGGACAAAATGGTGGAAACCATAAGCTTGCAGTCAATAGGTTTTGTTAGATATGCATCCATGCCAACCTCTAAGCATTTAGCTTCATCTGATGACATGGCATGTGCTGTCAGTGCAACAATTGGAATGTGTAAATCTGTTCCCATTTCCGCCCTTCGAATTGCCTTGGTTGCTTCATAACCATCCATCTTTGGCATCTGGTATTTCAAAAAGATTAATCGAATCAGAAACTATCGTATAAATCTAAATATTTCTTATATATATGATTTCATAACTGAAGTACCTGACAATCCATGAGTATCAAGTCATACGGTGGTGGGTCACGCATTGTTGTATGAGTTGTCATATCATCTTCCGAGGAATGTTGTAAAGCTTCCACAGCTTGCAGTCCATCTCCTACAACCACAACTGTGGCACCCATTTTTTCAAGCATTATAGTTGCCACTCTTTGGAGTATTGGTGTATCTTCTGCAAGCAAAATGCGTACACCTTCGAGGGACTTTTGATCATTAATGGTCTTTTCTGCATATTGAATACGTCTCTCTTGAGAATTACCACCATTCATGGCCACTGGAAATGTCTCATGTCCCCCCAGTTTGTTTCTCTCTGAACAGACTTCAGTTAGTTCAAGAAAACAGTTGTTTACAATTCCATAACTTGAAGAAGAAAGTGTACGCCGTGTTTCTTCGACTTGAACTATTCCAATTGAATTTGAGTTGGGTTCTGACTTTTCAGAATCATTTGAACTTTCTGGATCTGAATGTACATTATCAATTTCCAAAAATTCATGTGTATCTCCTCCCAAAATGCCATGCCTTAAAGAAATCATTTTTTCTTTAATGGCAGCTTCCATTATCTGAATCATTTTAGATTTGTATAGTGGTTCATTAACCATCAACAAATGTCCTCGTTTATGAAGCTCCATTTTACTGGTGTTAGAGGTATCATGGTTTAAAACCCATGCAAACTTTGCCCTTCTATGAAAATTATCTAGGAAATTGAGCTGCTCTTTCCATATGCCTGTGCTTAAATTCAGCAATCCAATATCGACGACTATGATGAAAACCGAAGCCTCCATTTCCTGCTTGCTTATTGATTCAAATTTTGAACTTTCATATCTCAAGTTTTGTGTATGATGTGAAGGTATAAAAAGCTCCTGAAGTATGTGTGTCAGTTCATTCCACTCACATGCTTCCCATGTGTGCACTCCGATTTTAAATAGCCATTTGGACAAAATCATCCTACCCATACTTCCATTTAATGCAAGCACTACCTGCAATTACATTGCAGTTACCTTTATAAGTGCCATTCATATATAATATAATAAAATCCACATAATTGGGAGAAGAACTTTTCTAACCTTCAAGTTATGATCTACATACTTCAGTTTGTAATTTTCTGGTGGTATATCTATGGGCGCACCAAGTTGTAGATAAAGTTGCATTAGGGTCCCTGGTCCGTTCTTTTTCACAACTCTAATTTCTCCACCCATTTTGTTGACCTGTTAAAAACTTCTTTATTATGAATCATCTTTTTCCAAACATAAAACAGTATGTCCTACAAGAAAATGCCATTTTTTTCTTTTACATTTTATTTACTTATTCTTTCATGGATGTTGTTTTGATGTAGAGTTTTCTTTTGATGTGGTAATTATATATAACTGGATTGAAAGACCGATCATCTCACCAGGGTTCTAACGATGCAGAGTCCAAGACCAGTTCCACCATGCCTGAAGTTATTAAAAAATCAGAAAATGGATACAAGAACTGTTGATCACTTATAAATGCATCCTACAAAGAAGATTAGGTTGGTAGTATCGCTTACAGTCTGGTTGTTGATGGGTCAGCTTGTTCAAAGCTTTCAAATACCGACTCCCATTTACTTGGATCGATTCCTTTACAATAAAAAGATAGAACCAGAACGAATTAGCCTTTTGGATGATAAGAAAAGAAAAAAAGAACATAATGTATAATGTTCATTTTTTGTAAAAATTTTATACCACATCCAGTATCATCAACTTCAAACCAAAGAATCACTTTGTTGTCCTTCTTGCAGGAACTTTTCTCTTGGTTTTCCTGTTGTATCAGTTTATTCTTTGGTGCAGGCCATAAAGCTTTTTGATCAAGTGCAAAATTCCCTTTTTCAATGCAAGAATGTGGATCTTCACACCACCCTCTGAGAATAATGTATCCTGCTGTAAATCAATTTCTAATATCAGCTGGGCATGCCTAATTACTGGCATTTCATCAAGATTAGCGATGTGAATTCTTAAGCATCCTCTTTACTCAAAGAAAAACTAAGTTTTGACACCATGTTTGGTAGATTTTAAGCTTGATGGAGTTATACAGAGAACACAGCTCTTACATGTTGTAAATTTGATTGAATTGCTGATGAGATTAGCAAAAATCTGAACAACTCTAGCAGAATCGCCTTGAACTACTTTTGGCATATCATCTAATCACAGACAAAGAACAAAGCATATTATTAACCAATAAGTAGTGATTAGATTTAGTAATAATTATGCATATGGAAATACCAGAGAGATCTATAACGGTTTCCACATTGTGGTTTTTACACTGCACAGAAAACATATCAACTAGCCCTTCAAGTTCTCGCCCCATGTCAAATTCGGCTTCCTCCAGAACCAGTTTTCCTGATTCAACCTGCAACTTATAACTATTTTAGGTTATAACTTAAATATAGTGAGAAATTATTATAATTCTTTGAAACCAGATGAAATTATAAACTTTTTTATGATGTCACCTTGCTAATGTCCAAAATATTGTTGAGAAGCCGTAGGAGAGCTGTTGAACATCTACGAATTTGGCTAACTGTTGCATATTGCTCATTTGTGAGACATTCATCAGATATAAGAATGTCCAGCAATCCTATGACCGCAGCCATTGGTGTTCTCAGTTCATGACTGTCAAATGATAATATGAAAACCGTGAATTATAAATTTAGAATTATGCATGATCAACATTTTATAATGCCTTAATTAATACAAGTGTTACAATAAAGAAGTAAAAGAATAAACTCATGAAAACATTCACCTCATGTTTGCTAAAAATTGGCTCTTGTAGTTGTTAGATGCCTCTGCTTTCCTTCTTGCATCCAAATGGCTAATTAATTCTGCCCTTAACTTCATTTCCTTTGAAACCCCATTTGTTAACACAAATATACAAACACATCCTATTATCAGTATACATACAGATGCAGATATCAGTATCATTAATGTCTTAAAAGCTCTTTCATCAACCTTCCCCATTATGTATTTCCTTGGAATAATTAGAACCCCTACCTGTAAATGGCATACACATAATCAATAATATATACATACATACATACATACATACACATACATATATATGTGAATCATATAAAACTCAAAAGAAGTGAAAGTTACCATAGGAAGTCTCTTTAAATTCAAGAAAAATGAATCGATGTAATAAAGTTGGTTGCCTAATTTGGCATGCTCTATATGAACCTCATGGTTTGGTGGTGGTTTATTTCCATAGGCTTTTAGTAGCCACTTGGCTCCACTTTGTATGACAGGGTCTTGTGAGTCAAGAGCCATCATGAGCTTGGGTCCAGTTGAGGAGTTCGTCAACAATGGAGTTGTGGAAGAAGTGGCTAACAACCAACCCTCTTGAGATGTCAAATAAATATGACCACTGTGAAATTCAACAAGCTCTTTCATAAGCTGACCAACACTGTATAGGGAGGTGGTAACACCCACAACCGCCACTATACTCCTCTGAGATGCATCCCGAACCGGCATCGCTGCTGAAAGCAAGGGCGAATTCGTAAATTTACTCACAGCTACATGCCATGAAGCTGCACCATATGGTACTTGAGAAATCCCTGCAATATTTATTAATTCATCTGGAGCAATCGCCTTTTGTTTTCCAATCTTTTCACCAGTGTCAGGATCCAGTGGATCTCGGTACCAGATTGCTGATATGTTACTATGTATCGATTGATCATTCCACCCTTGATGAGATGATGACGCGTTAACATCATAAGATCCAGCCATTGTGTAGTTTGTGAGATCATTGTATATGTAATATGTACTGTTGTCTCTAGGATCTCTATGAAACGCTTGAACAAAACCGTTTTTGTACTTTATTGTTATTGAATTGAGAGCTCTGTGACTTGCAAATAATGCCCATGTGACACCTCTCATAACTTCATATAACTGATGAAAGAAGTTCATAAAATTCACATTAGTTTTTTATATATTTGATAAAAAACAGAAATACAATTGACACAAAACCTCAACTTGCTGTGCTTGGTTTTCAGGTTTGCTATACTTTCTGATCACACACTCAGAGAGCTTGACTTGAGCTGTTGTTATTTCCACGGTGGAATTCAGAATACTCCACATACGTAACACAGGCCGCTGCAATAACTCATACCGCAAACCATACGCCAAAGCATTTAACGATGTTCTTGTGTACACTTTAGTGAAATGCCATGTAAGAAGTGTTAGCAGACCTATAAGAATCGCCAGCATTACCTGCACGAATACAACAACTATATAAACCATATGAATTTTCATTATTTTCATATGCAGGTATTGAAACAGGATGAACTTTGGTACCATGATGGCGAGTCGAGCTACAAAGACACTGTAATACGATGACAGACAATTTGTATTGGTATACTGAAGTTCTTCTTGTTCGACATCTCTGTGCAGACTTCTTCGCCTGCAAGGTGAGTGCTTTCTTTCCCATGAATTTACAGCAGAATGAATTTTACCGAAAACTTGTTTTATAAAAGATGCCATTGGTGATGTGTCTGATGATCCAGTGATCACATAGTTGCCTTTGTTTTGTTTAGCTACCATCTTATTCTCCTGTCACTAAAGGCTAAGTAAGAAAGCACCATGAATCTTTAGCAAGAAGTTTGTTCATGAAGTGGGTGCTGTGTGCTACATATGGTGCCATTTCCACCATTTGGAAAGCCACCATATAAATTTTTTAAGTCAAAAGAGAGGGGGGGTGTGGTTGTGTTTTATTCACTTATTCCTCATCCACAGTATTATTTCATTTTTAATTGCTTCCCCCTTATTTATATGACTTGGTGGTTACACATGTTTCTGTCTCAATAATTTATAACAATTATGTGCTGTCAAACCTTCATTCCAAGTTTTATCTATTTTGTATTTATTTGGTAGAAAAATAGGAATAAAAGTTTTTTTATTATGTATTTATTTGGCAGTCAAACCTTATCTATATGACTTGATGGTTAAACATGGTGTTGTCAAATAATAAATTTAAGATCTAACAGGAAAAAAAATAATTCGCCAATTAATAAAACACGATAACTAATGAAAGTCTACTTGTAAGGTTTTTCCTGATTAAACGAAAATCAATAATCGCGGTTCCAATGAACAAATTTAAGGTGCGTAATTATCTATGGGCATTTGTCACAGTGTCCAACCTGTTATAGGTTTCTTGACCATGTCTCACAGTCTTGTAACTTCAAACAAATAAAAATTAAAACCATTTTAAATTGGATTTCTTTACAAAGGAATCTTATGGATCTGACCCACATCAGTGAAACTGAAACTTGATCTCCTATTCTGCATTAACTACTGACCACACACCTGATGGGTGGGGCTACCATTGATAATAAGTTAATAGAGAATCAAATAACTGGTCCAAGATACAAAAACTAAGAACCCATACAGAGAGAGCTATCTGTGATAGCAAGTTTAACTAGATGGGACACCAATTTCACAATTAGGATACATTCAACTACCAATTGCTTATAGCATGTTTTGCTGCTAATATTTGTTCCACTTATGCTGTGTGACTCGTATTACACAAGACGAGCGTTACACACACGCGGAATCTGTTAGAGGCGTTTTGAACATCTTAAACCCGTTGTGCATGGAGCAGTTGTTTTGATTAGAGGGACCTGGTCAATGTCATTTTCATATCGCATGTATTTTCATATCGCATGTATTTTCATATCGCATGTGATGAAAACGCATCCGTCACCGTCTTGGTATCACTAAAGAAGCGGACTAAAGAAACGGATGGTTTGGTGATCAAGGACTAAAGAAAAAAATCATAACGGAACCTAAAACTTAATTAGATTTACCAACTCAAATGCTTTAAACCAAACTTTTATAATAAAATGCTGAATCTTATGTAACTAAAAGTGATCAAGGAATATCTTTATACTTTAATAAAAAGGTAAATGGGGTGTCACGTGTCAGTACCACATTCATTCTCAACAAATTTTTCCTGATTTTCTCTCATATTAAATAACTACATTAATTACTTATAATATTATTTATTCCTTTTTACATTATAATTAGTTTTTAATAAATTAAGAAAGAGATCTTTTTATTAGTGTTATTTCTATATAAATAATTTTTTGTATAAAGAATTAAAAAAAATCAAACTATTTTTATGTAATATTTTAGAATTGGTTTTTTAAATCTTTATGAAAAAATAATTAAAATAGAAAGTTATAGTAAGGATATTTTTAAAAATGAAACTTTTTAAAACATTATTTTGAAACAAAATATTTACTTTATCTTTGAAAAAAAACAAAAAAAATTGAAAAGTTCATATTTTTGTTTTATTACTTATAGTTATTAATAAGAAGTATTTCCAATTAAAGATAGTTAATTAATAATTTTTACTTTGTTCAAAATATTTACTTTGTCTTAGTATATCGTTTTATAATAATAACTTTTACTTTGTTCAAAATATTTACTTTGTCTTAATATATCGTTTTATAATTAATAATTTTTATATTAATTAATATTTTATTTATTAAACCCGTGTAATACACGAGTTTACTAAAAATAGTTAATTATAAGTTTGGTTTTGACACATACCGACTGCTCATTGTTTCTTGGGTGTGCTAAGAGTAATTTGATATCATCATCTCACTAATAAAACTTACATAATGGTAACTTTAAATGTGGACCTAATTAAATTGTGATTGAATATTTGAATTTAAGATGATTTGGTTATAAAGCAAGCGGGGTTACTAGATTGCTACTAGATATTGACAAAGCATGGGTTGTATAAGATTGTGATACCCAATTTGAAAAAGATTTGTGGTAATCAAGAAAGAGTGTGTGCCTTTTATGATTTTGTTTTTCTATTATTAGTATTTTTATCAATCTATTATACAAATATTACTAAATAGTCATGGAAATTATGGAAAATTTGATGATTTATTTTCTCATAACTTTTGTAAAGGTCCTTGTAAATTATGGAAAATTGAGACACTTTCTAAAGAGTTTTATGAGAACTCTATGACAAAGTAAATGGTGTTTTTCATAACTTTCATGTTTATATATGTATAAAAGGATTTTGAAACAAGCTAGATTTGTAATTGTCATCATGGGGAAATCCTCGTACTAATTGATGTACTTATCAAATAAAAGGTTAAGGGTTCTAGTCTTTTAAGATGTGATGATTTTATTTTTTAAATCTGAGTTTTAATCCTGTAAGATGTGATGATTTTATTCAATAAAATAAAATAAAATAAAATCTAGGTGTTGTTATAAAACCGGATTTGTAATTCTCCCTTATTACTATAGTTTGAAATGAATTTAGTGTTACTAAAAGGTTTTTTGACATATTATTTAATATATTTTATTTTTATATGATTGAAAACTCAATTGTTGTCAGGATGTATCTTTTGACTTTTAGTTGATGCAACTTACTATCACCCCAAATGCTGAATGGACTTCATTTATAGAAACATGTTTCAGTGGTTTGGGACATTTGGAAAGTAGATGCTACTAATACTATTGCTATGGTCGTTGATGAGAAGGTGCAATATTTATTGTTTATTAATTAAAACTATACTCTTGTTAAATAAAAGTTATATAAAAGCCAACATATACATGTATTATCAAATGAGAATTTATTGTTTACAAAACCATTTTATCTTAATGCATGCGTGCTTTCTAGATTAAACATATCATGGTTTTTTTATTTTCTTTAGGTCCGTTATGCGTAAAGTGAAAAAATGGAGCGATGCTATGTAGTTATGCAACACATGTTTATAAGTATGTAACACACACACACACACACACACACACACACATATATATATATATATGTGTGTGTGTGTGTGTGTGTGTGTGTGTAATAATACATTATTGTGTATGTACTTATGCACCGTTATATATAATAGCACACACTTATACATATACATGATAGGGTTCTTAAATTACATCAAATAAAAAAGTCATTTTTAAATATCTGTATATCTATATAACAGGATAGGGTTTATAAATTAATGAGAATAAATTGTATGATTTTATGATATATTTTTTTAAAGAACACTAATGAATATAACAGTTATGTAATCCTAAAAAAACAATGTAACTTAATAAGAAGTCAACAATTGGACCTTTTCCTTTTTACTACTTGATTATGAAAATATCACCACCTCAATCTAAGTCATTAATTTGTTTCGATCAATAGTTCATATTTACGTAACACACTTGTCATATGAAATCCACTTATGTTTTGCTGCTACTTTTGGCATATCATCTAATCCACTTATGCCATGTTTTGCTGCTAATATTTGTTCCAATTATGCTGTGTGACTCATGTTACACAAGACGAGCGTGTACACACACGTGGAATCTTTTAGAGGCGTTTTGAACATCTTAAACCCGTTGCGTATGGAGCAGTTGTTTTGGCTAGAGGGGTGGTCAAGTCATTAGTTGATTTGGTCAACCCTTTTTTCATGACCCAACATATTAAGTGTTTCGTACACTTAACTACATGATGTTGTGTTTCTTTATTGGTTGATCATCTTACTTGTATGCAAGTGGCGCAACATTTCATGTTTGTAGGGAGTGAATGTATATCAATGTCATTTTCATATCGCATGTATTTTCATATTGCCTGTGATGAAAACACATCCGTCACCGTCTTGGTATCACTAAAGAAAGGGACTAAAGAAACGGATGGTTCGGTTATGACCAAATTATAAGTAAACAAACAAACATACCCAGTGTATCCCGCTGGAGAGCAGGGTCTGGGAGGGGTATATGGTGGCATGTCTTTCCTCTATCTAGAAAGATAGAGAGACCGCTTCCGAAGAGACCCCCGACTCGTTAACAAAGTCAATAACAATAACAATAACAATCATAATACAAAGCATACAACACACAGATATATATCACATAAAGAATTAGATAAAGCATACAGCACAAAAATATATATCACAAAGATATATATCACACAAAGATATAACAAAGTCAATAACAATAACAATCATAATAAAAACGGCATGTAACACCCAAAGAGGGTAT
>BJCO01452483.1:0-15186 GCA_018326465.1 Flaveria floridana | reverse complement strand
TCTTGGGTGATCACTACTAATAAACCATCTAAGACCATCTCTATCGTACGTAGAGGGGGACGGGCCGCTCAGGGATGACGTCCTTCTCGTATACATCGGTCTGTCCGCCTACCTTCTGTTGGGAGACTTCTTTATTTGCAAGCAACAAGACCAAACATCACAGCCTACTACGACTCTGATTAGCTTGGATGCTCCATTACATGAAGAATGAGAACGGGTTACTTGTTACTCCTAAGTGAGCTCCTATATTCTATAAGTCAAAGAAACAAGTGCATGGTTATTTCATTCTTATCTGCAGAGGTCGACTACTGGGCTATGAGATCCACAGCTGGTGAAATCTTGAACATGCGATGGTTGCTAGGTGAACTAAGGATACCGTGCACCAAACCTACTCAATTAT
The DNA here is from genome assembly GCA_018326465.1 of Flaveria floridana. NCBI lineage: Eukaryota > Viridiplantae > Streptophyta > Magnoliopsida > Asterales > Asteraceae > Flaveria > Flaveria floridana. Next base: position 14,786 of record BJCO01452483.1, on the reverse strand, counting down.
TATGTAACAACCAAGCCGCTAGACGTACACATCACCAACACAAAGGCAAGAGCGTTGTTTTCATGAACGAACCTAACACTGAAATGGATTGTTGTTTTGTTAAAGAAAGGGTCGAATGAAAGGAGGTACAATCGATGGTAATTAACACAGAGGCACAAATTGCAGATGTTTTCATCAAACCGTTAGGGCACATCGCTATCATACCCTACTCGATAAGTTGGGCATTATCAACCTTCATCCGCAAGGGAGTAATGGAGCATAATATATTTCCTACTTATTAATTTACCATTGTTTCTTCTTTTATGTTTCCCCTATTGTAGCCTTGGTTGTTATTCTTTTCCTTTTTTATCTTTGACCCATATGTGTATTATATAATAAATCATTATCAGTAAATTAAGGATCAACATTGTGCCACAATGGCGAGAGTTTTTATAAACTATATCTAATAATTATCCTTCTTCATACTTCGAATTATCTCATGTATCAATGACCCCGATCTATACATTTCACAGAATAACTTCATCATTGTCAATTTTTAAATAAATGAGTGGAAAAGAATTCAAATGATTTGTTAGTTTCTTGAAATCTTTAATAATGCACCCAAAGTCTTTTCGGGATCTTATTAGCCTTAACTAAAAATTTAATCAAGTAAAACAGCAAATGCATCATTGGTTATCCTATCGAACGGTTCGTTACCCCAACTTAATTTCAAATTTTCTCGTGATTCACTTTGCGAGAACTAATCGGAAAACACGTCAAAACTTTCAAAAACGGAGTGTGTGAGCTGTGTGAGAGAGAAACCACGAAATACAAAGATAACGGTGAACGGTGAACGTACCGGAGAACGCAATGCCGGAGGTAGCGACGACACACGTCTGAATGACCGTATTCTCCTGCCTGGTGAACGGCTGTTTCAGCATACCAGATTTGTTGAGAAACTTGGTCCACGTCTTCACGAAGAAGAAACCTAACAGTCCGGCGGAGACGTTCAACGACGGAATGATTCCGGTGGTGAGATTGAGCTTCATGACGATGAACGTGAACAGGATGCCGAGAACGAAGCTCACGACGAACGCTCGCACCGTCAGCTGCTGGCGCCACGGCGGCACCTCCTTGCTCTCGAAGATCCTCTCGATCGTCTCCATTTCTCCCACGTCTTTCGATCCTTTTCCGTCGCTCTCGCTGTTATGCACGTCGTCCGTCCTCGCATCTCGTCGCGAAGATGATCGTTGTTCCATCTTATCGTATCCGATCGGATCGTTACTGATGATTATGGAATTTGGATGATTGTGTGTTGGTGTGTGTATAGGGGATGGGAGATGAGAGAGAGTGAAAGAATGTGTGAGTGGTGAAATGGTGTGGGGATGGTGTCAACTGAATATATCATATCATGTATACACGGAGGGGGAGATCTTTGCATTGTGAATAGTATGTAATGCATTCTTATGTGTACGTACTCTTTTGTTGTGAGATCCTAATGCATTTGGAGTATTGTTGCATTAAACTTAAAATGTTATTATGTGAATCAGTTGGTAATGTTCTGAGTACTTAAAATAAAGTAATCGTTCATAAAAAATTCCCTATAGGATGATTCCTGTATTCGAAAAATTTAAAATTCGATTCGATTCGAGTAGAAAATAATTGATTCAAAATTCAATTTGAATTTTCAAATTCGAATTCAATTCGATTCGAGATCTAATTATCGAATTTGAATCGAACTGCGAATTTGTAATTTTCGATTCGATTCGAAATTCGAACTACAAATACCCACGCATACATTTGAGAAGACTGATTAGTTGTATACCACGGCTACATAGCATGAACCATTCAGCTCTAAGAGCAAGGCTCTCCCTAAGAAGCTTGCTACATCATTTGAGAAGATGAATATAGAGATTGCAGGATCGGTGTTGGTCTCACAACACATGTTTATCTTACAAACTCACTTAATCTCACTCGGTTGATGAACTAGAATCTCTAACTGAGTTGACAAATAATATAATAAGTTAATGAAAATAAGAATGGTTTTTCAAGATACTTGTATATATTACTTCTCAACTCAGTGTCACAAGACTCTTACAAGCATGGTTTGACGAGTTATAATGAGAAACTATATATACTACTATCTATAGATAGTTATACTTGAAAAACCAGCTAGAATCTACAACTAGATAAATACTACATTGCTAGAAGTAAAGCATCTAAGATAAAATATTATCCTAGATTAGGTAGTCATGACAGGTACATGACTTACCTTTTATCACCAACTAAAAGTGGCAATTGTACTAATTAATAAATAAGGTAAACAGTGGATTAAAGTATAATCAACTACATGGGCGTGGGAAAGCGCTATGCAGTATGTCAGAGGTTGCAGCAGATGTCAAACAACCCATACTTATTTCAATTGGTTCATAGTACGTTCTTCTGAAGGTAAATGGCTTCGGAAGAATAATTTCTTCCGAGACCATTTATACTTTGAAAGAATCAACTTCCTCCGAATCTTCTGCAAGTCTTCATGACTTTCTTCTTCGGAAGACTTTGTCTTAGATCTTCTAAGTGTGAATACTTCGGAAGTAGAATTTCTTAGTCTCGGAAGACTTAGTTCTGTCTTCGGAAATTCTTCATATATTTCGTAAGGAAAACTACTTGGTCTCAGAAGACTGAGTTTTACCTTTGGAAGCTCTTCATACTTAGGCTTCGGAAGATCTTCAACTTGTCTTCAGAATAGCAGCTTAGTCTTTAGAAGATCTCTTCAATTATACTTTAAAATTCTTCTAAGTGTTGTTTTGGTTGCACCAGCCTCCATATGATCCAACAGAGATGGAAAGTGATCAAGCTCAGTCTTCTACTCAAAGGAAGACTCTTAAAAGGAAGCCAGTTGATTGTATCATGTGTGGTACTACTTCTCATCTTGCTAAGAATTGCATCTGTAATCTTAAAAGTACTATCCACGTGACCAAGAATAAGACTTCTGAGAAGAAGAAGAAGAAGAAGAAGAAGAAGAAGAAAGATTTGTAAGGAAAATCTTTTCCTTTCGAAAGCTCCAAAGTGGAAATGAAGATAAGTGAAAACTTGCATTCGGAAGAAAAATTGATCTTGGAAGAAAGGAATGCTTCCGAAGCACTGAAGCTTGCTGCAGTGAAAGCAAGATCTTTCGAAGGCTCAGTCTCCAAAACTTTCAAAGTTGTCAAAACTTCTGAAGTGTTGAAGCTCAAGTCTAATCTTTCAAAGATGATGTGTAAGATAAAGGAAGACCAAATGACTGGAAGTTTTTCATCAACAACAACAGATGATCCTCAAAGTGTTAACATGGGATCAACCATTGTTGCATTGTCTGCTGTCCACTTTGACAAGCCCACAACTAATGAGGCTTAGGTTTCTAAATGTTTTACTAACTTTCTCCTTTTATGCAGGAACAACTAAAGACTAAGAAGAATTTATGGATCATAGATCGTGGCTGTTTCAGGCACATGATAGGAAATGACTTTTTGCTTCAAAAACTTGAGAAATTTGATGGAGGGGCAGTTGTTTTTGGAGGAGATGCGGGAAGTTACATTACTAGAAGGGGTAGGGTCACAAATGATAAACTCAGCATTGAAAATGTAAATTTCGTAAAGAGCTTGGTTACAATTTACTAAGTGTATCCTAATTTTATGATCAGAGACATAACATGCTCTTCACTGAGCATGAATGCATTGTCGTCAAGCCCGGTATGGTCATTCCTCAAGAGCATATTCTGCTCAGAGCCCTCAGGAAAGGAAACATCTCCCTCAGGAGAAGTTTCTTGCTTTCTATCTAAAGCAAATAGTGATGAGTCTTTCCTTTAGCATAAAAGAATATGCCATGTTAACTTTAAGAACATGAATAAATTGATTAAGAATGATTTGGTAACTGGATTGCCAAAGAAAGAGTTTACAAGTGATGATAACTATGTTGCATGCTTGAAAGGAAAACAACACAAGGTGTCTCACAAATCAAAGGAAAATAACTTTATTACTACTCCCCTACATTTATTACATATGGGTCTCTTCGGTCCCACCAGTGTAATAAGTCTAGGAAGAACCTCATATTGTTTAGTGATCACAGATGATTTCACAGGATTCATTTAGGTCTTCTTCCTTAGAACTAAAGATGAGACTTCTGAGGTCTTGAAGAACTTCATTATGAAAATTAAGAATTAATGTGATCATAAGGTCAAGACCATAAGACGCGATCAAGGAATTTAATTCAAGAACCAAATCCTTGACATATTTTGTGATGAAAAAGGTATTACAAGACAATATAGTGCTCAAAGGACTCCTCAGCAAAATGGTGTTGTTGAGAGGAGAAACTAGAGACTTATTGAAGCTGCAAGAACCATGTTGTCTGACTTTAAACTGCCCATCACCTTCTGGGCAGAGGCACTTAACACTGTCTGCTATGTGTAGCCTGCTATATGTAGAACATAGTTTTAGTAGTCAAGACTCATGGTAAGACTCCTTATGAACTGTGGCACAAAAGAATACCTTTCATTGGTTTTCTCAGATCATTTGTATGTCCCCGCACCATCTTGAATACCAAATATCAAGTAGCTAAGTTTACTGTCAAATCAGATGATGGACACTTTATTGGATACTCTTCCCAAGCTAAGGCTTATAGAGTATACAATCTCAGAACTAGAGTAGTTAAAGAATTAGCCAATGTAATCTTCAATGAGCACACTCTCTGTGTGAAAGGTTCTGGTCCTGACTGGCTATTTGATCTTGATTTAGTTACCAACTGTTTGAACAAATCTTGTGAAGATGTTTCAGGATCTATAAGTCATACATCAACAGAAGATACTGATCCAAGATTTGAGCTGAAAAGACCAAGCAAGACTACTACTTCAGCTCCAGTTGTAACTAACCCTGCAGGTGAAGTTCCTATCAGTATAATAATGATAAATCAAGCTGATACATCTGAACTCTGAAGTGCTTGAAAATTCTAGCTCAAAGGAATAAAACTCAAATGAAGGAGCTTCAAATGTAGAAAGAAGTGATGGTGGTAACAGTGATTAAGAATTTCTTGATGTTGATAACCACTACATGGAAGACAACATCAATGATGTCACACACTTATTGGATCAAGCTTCTCTTTATAAGTGTACTGATATGGTGGGTGGCACTACATTGCCTGATCTAAACTTCACAAATTTAGATTCGCCTAATTAACTTGATTTGATTCCTCAACTAAGGATCCACAAGTCATAACCCACCACAAACATCATTAGAGATGTTGACACAAGGGTGAGAATAAGAGGATAAACTCATGACAGAAATGTTTGTCTATACTCTTGTTTCTTATCCCAGATAGAGCCAAAGAAGGTTGATAAGGCTTTAAGGGATGGAAGTTGGATTGAACCAATACAGGAGGAGCTGCTTCAATTTAAAAAACAAAAAGGTTTGAAACCTATGTCCTCTTCCTTAAGGGAAGACTACCATAGGAACCAAATGGGTTTTTAGGAATAAGAAGGATGACAGAGGACTTGTCATCAAGAACAAGGCTAGACTAGTTGTTCAAAGGTACACACAAGAAGAGGGGATAGACTATACAAATATTTTTGCTTCAGTGGCAAGACTTGAAGCTGTTAGGATATTCCTTGCTTTTGCTACATCCAGGGATTTCAAGGCTTACCAACTTGATGTCAAGTGTGCATTTCTATATGGGGTGATAGATGAGGAGGTGTATGTCAAACAACCACTTGGGTTTGCAAACTCAGATCATCCTGATTATGTCTGCAAGCTTGACAAAACTCTTTATGGGATACACCAAGCTCCAAGGAAGTGGTATGAGAAAATATCTCAGTATCTCTGTCAACATGGCTACAAGAGAGGTACTATAGATGGAACACTATTCATCAAAGGAACAGGAAATGACTTGATGTTGTTTCAAGTTTATATAGATGACATTATCTTTGGGTCAACTAATCTAAAGCTATGTAAAGACTTTGAGAAGCTGATGAAGAATAGATTGGAAATGAATGCCATGGGGAAACTCAATTTCTTTCTAAGAATTCAAGTGAAGTAGGTTGACAATGGCATCTTCATAAGTCAGTCAAAGTATGTACAATACGTACTTACAAGATTCAACATGACTGAATGTAAGGTTGCAAAAACACTCATAGCTATAAACCACTCCCTTGTACCTGATCTTGAGAAGGAGTATGTAGATGAACATCTTTATAAAGTTATGATTGGGTCTCTTATGTATCTCATAACACGAAGGCCTAATATCATGTTTGGTACATATGTATGTGCAAGATTTCAAGCCAACCCCAAGATGTCATACATGGTTGCTGCCAAGAGGATTCTTAAAAAATCTCAAAGGTGCTCCTAAATTAGGCCTTTGGTATCCAAAGAATTCTGACTTCAATCTGTATGGCTATACAGATAGTGACTATAGTGGCTGTAATATGACTGCAAAGTCTACATCTGAGGGATGTCAATTCCTTGGTGGAAGGAAAGTCTTATGGCAATGCATAAAAAATCATGTGTGTCTGCATCAACTGCTGAAGTTGAATAAATTGTTGCTGCTAGCTGTTGTGCTCAAGTGCTTTGAATTCAGAATCAGATGCTGAACTATGGATTCAACTTCAAGGAGACTCCAATCCACATAGACAACAACAATGCTATCTCTATCATAGAGAATCCTATACAGTACTCAAGGATAAAACACATCAACATCATGTATCATTTAATTAGAGATAATTTTAAAAATGGATTGATAAAACTAGTCAAAGTTAACAAAAAGTAAACAATATGCTGATCTATTCACAAAGACCTTTGATGAACAGAGATTCAAATATCTTGTATAAGCTATTAGGATGATGAACTTTAAATAGATTTTCTTAAAACTTAAATCAAGACTATTTTTAAAACATGTGTGTCTAAATTGTCTAAATTATCACCTACATAAGCCCAGTTTAATTTGAAAGAAAAATTTTTAAATGACATTCCTTAAAATTTTGGAAATTTTTTAAACATATTTTCTTTCGGAAGACATTAACATTGTATTCAAAAGAATATTAAGTGTTCAAATCATATAACTACTTATAAGAAATTTACCTTTGGAAGAAATTTTGATATATGTTTCGACGCAAAAATATGCTTCTAAGTACTTATATGCTTTTGAAGAACAATTTTCTTCCGAAAGCAATTAAGTCTCGGAAGATTTATTCGCTTAAGAATATAACTTCCAAGTTTTTATCTCTTCCGAAACCAAATATGTCTCAGAAGAGAAATTTTTTTAAGTATTTTTCTTCCTAAACAAATTTCTATAAAGCTCAGGAATATCTTCTTAAGTCAAAATTGGTTCAGGGGATCAAGTTCAGGTATTCATAATTTGTATATACTAACTTACTTGCAAACTTGGACTCCTTAGAATATTACATGTTCTCTAGATATGTCCAGCACATTCTTAACTGTGAACTGGGCCCACAGTTAAAGGAAACATGTAATGTTCTAAAATTGGGACATATGAAGCCCGACATCTTTAAGACTATGAGAAAGCCTACTGTGGGATTCTCAAGGGTAGAAACAACCCTTGTCCTAAAAATGTTAGAGGTCATTGCTCAAGGTGACAACCTAGCAGCACCAGCTAGTGTTGAACCCACACCTTCTACTTTTGAACAACCCACACAGCCGTAAATAACTATCACCTACCAAAGAAAATCCAAACGAACCACTGTACAAGATACTCAGCTTACGCATACCCCCATATCACCACCCATGCAGGAGGAAGTGGACACTGGAGCTCCCACTTACCCTGAGAAGCAAACCACTCCCATCTCACTAATTAATGGTGCTAAGGTTCCTCATGCTCAGCCTGATGAGCTCACAACCCTAACAGCCTTAAGCCTTCACTCAGAGTCTCAAAACTCTAGTAAACAACTTTTAAGGGAAATTTACCATCCTCAGCCTCTAGATCTAAAACAACCCGTTCCCAACCTAGAGTTTTATGATGATGAAGACATGGGCTTCAGTGAGTATCATGAGTCTCTTTTCTCTACCCCTGCTAAAGGAGAGATGAGTACTCCTGCCTCTCCCATGTCTAGCCCATATCATCCACCTACTACTGAGATGGATCTCCCTGAACAAGTTCAGAAGATCCATATGGAAGAGGCTCTCACTTCAACAAGTGACTACATCATTAAGACCTCAATCATGGCAAGCCAGCTCCTTGACACTTCAACTGAAACTTTCATGGTGCAGGGGAAATCCAACAACCAAGAACATAGTACTGGTGATGAGGAAGAAGACTTTTGGTCCTATTCTCTCATCCCCCTGTGATTCTTCTGATAAAGATGAGGGGAACATGAGACTAAATATGCAAAAACTAACTAAAACCTGCACCTATTGGTCTTCAAGGTTAGTCATATGAAATCTCAAGTGACTACTTTACAAAGAAGGGTCCATGATCAGCAACTTGAGATTTCTAATCTCAAGGAAAAACTAGTTAGGATCCTTTAAGAAGGACTCAACCAAGAACACAAGAACCTATGGATGTGATAGACTTAACCTTCATCTCACCTATGCAAGAAGGTGATGCTACCAAAAAGGGAGGGAAATTTCAAGCAACCAAAGAACCTAGGAGTTCTTCTCAGAGTATAGACATTGAGGATTCACCAACCTCACTTGCAATTGTCCATACTCAGCAACTTCCTCAAGTCTATATTGATGTGGACTCACTCATACAAAACCTGTTTGAGGAGGGTATTCCAAGGGCTATGTCTGCCCCAGCCTATGATGCTGAGAAGGAAATACTAGGATGGAGGTATTATGCTAACAAGAGAGCTCTAATACTGCATAGAATTCAGGGGTAACAAGAGTTCTTCAATTTTTAGACCCTGAAGTACTATGACCGTCTTCCTCTAGTCCATATGTCACTTGCCAACCCAAGTCAAAACAGGTAAGCTGACAAACTGACTGAGAGGATTCAAGACAAGATAGTTGAAGAGTTCAGACAAAAAAAAAAGACAAAGGCTAACTAACAATGTCATTGGTCAACTGAATGTTGAGGTGGACCCTAAGATTAGCTTTGAAGGGGAAACCTTGACTGAAGGCCCAGTGATAGACCCTGTGAACCTTGCCACATGAACTGCTTCAACATCATTTACCCTCAGTGAGGCACCAGCTGGTGAAGGTACTTCATAACCTCCCTCTGACCAGAGCTTGAGTACTGAACCAAGCAATGAAAGCTAAAGCTCTCTCCACCCTGAGTCACCAAGGCCTGTGAGTGACGAAGGGAAAAGGAAATTGACTCCTGAGGAGATTGAAGAGAAAAAGAAAGAGAGAGAGGAAGAGGAAGCCAATGGGAGAGAGTTCAAGTTAGTCTTCAGGATTCATGGAAGCTTCAATCAAGGCAGCCAAATTAAACTACTTGGGGACCAATAATTACAGTATAGATGAACTCATCTCTCTTCCCTTAAAGGAACTCATGAACTGACAGACACAGAGCTGTTAAAGGAGAGGAAGGAGGCAGATGATGCAGAATTGCTCCTCAAGATTAAAGAAGAAAAGAGGTAGAAAAGGCTCTACAAGCATACTCCTACCCTCTCCCTAGTTCAAGAAAGTCCTGAAACAGAAGTTGTGGCAACTAAACAACCTGAGATAGACAAGGAAGTAGATAGACAAAACATGACTAGCTATCTGAGTGCCACATGCCTCTATCAAGCATATTCACTTCTTCCCTTATCATAGAGTATATAGAATTCGAATATCTTAAGCAGCTTGAGCAACAAGTAATAAAAGAACAAAAAACATCTAAGAGAAAGAGGAGGGAAGAAGCTGCAAAGTAAAGATCCATTATCCCAAAGAGCCAAAAGAAGTCTGCTGATAGGTAGAGCATGATTAGCTTCTTGAAGCTGTATAGGTTCTTTGGAAGGAGGCTTGATCCAATGTCTCTATCCACTATGGATGAGCATATTAGAGTGATCAATAAGAAGATTAAAAGGGGGGAGCTTGTTGGCTCGCATTCTCCACCAAGTCAAGCTCCTCCTGAAATTGAGGTCAAGGTTAAACCCCAAGAGATAACACAACCTGGACTTAGAGCTGAATCATAACAAACTTCATCTTCTGATCCACATTAAGGTCCTGATCCCTCTCCTTCAGAACCTGTGAGGGAAAAGGACCCAACTAAGAAAGACACATAGAACAATCTGGTGCTGAATGCCAGTCTTCTTAGTTAAAGTCTTCAAAGAGGAGTAAAGGATGGCTATGAAAAAGGACACTAAGAAAAAGAAGAAGTCTAAGGCATCCACCTCCATACCTCAGGATGAGTCAGAACATCATGAGGTGGCTTAAGAAGAGGTTGCTCAACCAACTCCAGCACAAGTAGAGCCTTTTACAGCTGGAAGACCCATCTTGTCCTAGACATTTCCTACAAATCTAGACAGATGGTATGTCATTAGAGATCAAGGATGTCAAGATGTCTATTTCTCGCAAGACATTCTTCCTCTGCATGATCTCCATGACATGAGAAAATACTATGAGAGTCTGAGGGATCCTAACCAGTTAATGAAGAGAGGAATGGTCTTGAACCTTATAAGGACTGCCAATATCTGAGTATTCTTCTTTGTTTTGGTAGTATTAGCCATGGGGAGTTTGTAAGGTTATACTTGAAAGGCTGATGCAACCAAAGCAAACAAAGAGCTTCCAGCATGCATGCATGATGTACATAGTAGAAGTTACTTTAGAAGTTTTGCACTCTTCATAAGAAATATTCTAAGTGTAAAATCTTTCGAAGCCAAAGACCAAGTCTTCCGAAGCCAAAGATAAAGTCTTCCGAAGCTTCAAGGACAAAGTCTTCCGAAGCCAAAGACTGAAGACTGATTTCTTCCAAAGACAGAAAGACATGCTTTCTCTTATCAACTTTTGCATAAAGCTGACTAACTTTTTGCTGCCACTTTGAAGACTCACCAATTTATACAAGTTAGTGAAAAGACCCATGCTTTAGTGAACTGTAGATTGTGGTATGGAGTTTGTAACTTTATACTTTGTACTTTTTATCCTTTTTGTAATATATTAGGATGTGAGCTATGACATATTATAGTCATAAGTCAAAAGGCAATCTGTCTTTTGACTGTACATTGATCTTGTTGTCTAGATTAGTATTTCCAGCTGGCTTTCAAAGTATAGCCGGCTGTAGGATATAGTATAAAGTATCTCAGGTTCTTGTATTTCTTTTTATGCTTTGTAACACTTGTAATAGAACTTGAGAGCAATATAAAGCATTATTAAAAACCATACTTATCTTGTTCTTGTTTTATCTCATGTTTACTTGTGTTCTTAGTATCATCTACTCAAATCCGGTTCCCTATTTGATCTATTAAGTGTTCTAAGTCTCTTCTTTTTATGAAAACTGTTGTATTGACCATCCCTTAGACGATCCTGCATAAGATAATGAACAAGTGGTCATGTTCAGGTTCAGATTTGATGACATTATGCATAACCTAAATTATTCACCACATTTGAAATAATCTGTGTAGACATAACTTGTTTCAAAATCCAAATTGAAAGACAATGACAAGACTGACATAACTGTTATAATGATTATCGAAAAGGAACACACCACCAAGATATATCGACTTTATGATTTCTGACCGAAAGAATACAACCCTATGATGCATTAACTTCGCGATTTAAAAATACCAAAAAAGAACATAACAATGATATTGCCAAAACTAGGGTATGTTGACTTCATGATTTGTGACCGAGAAAAATACAACTAGAATGTAATCTCAACCACCATTGACTTTTTCAGTAAAGAATTAACACAAAATAAAGGAATCTGGCCATATGGACCTCATGATTCATGGCTGAAAAGGACCACGTGTTAGGATGTCGTCTTAATTAAAATCGTTTTTGTACAATATGAGATTTAGAAAACACACTCAACAAAGACTAATATTTTATTTAAAACAAAAGCTTAATACAAGTACAAAACCCTAACTACAAGAACATTTCAAATCATTCTCTAGCAAAATAATACAAACACTTGTACATTTTTACAAAGATAATAAATCACATTGAATACATATGCATAACAAAACCCATGACCACAAGGGAATTAGCTAATCATGAAACCAAATCAAACTTATATTGTCATGACAAGTTCGTTTAAAATAAGGTAAGTAAAACTTCCCATGATGAAGTTGTTGTCTCGGGTCCTCATGTCATGGTTGATATGTGCTCGCTACCACCATCAACAATAGCATTGCTGCTTCTTGATTGTCTCCAAAACTCTCATAGGGGTCTACCGTGTAAACCATGGTTAGATAAATGCTCAACAATTGCTATTATTTTCTTGACAATAAAATTTCATTCAAACAAGCACTAGCAAAGAAGCTAAACAACCACCAGCAAAGAAGCTAAACAACCACCAACAAAGAAGCTAAGGTAAACTAAAGATACAAGAAATACACTCATCAATAGGAAAGGACCTCCATCACAAGAAAAAAATACAATTAAAGGCACACCGTTTTCCCCAACCTATCGACTTCATGTTAGCCCTATTGTTGATCCATAAAAACCCAAGAATTTTAATCTCCTCTAATAATAGAAACCCCTGATCTTGAATAACATCTTATTCCTCGTTTTCCAAATGGCCAAGCATGATAAAATAACAATAACATGTACGTTTTCTTGAATTTATTGCTCGACTAGGAAGTAATATGTAAATTTTGAAGGTTATTCATGGTAAAGGATAAAATCAATGGTAGTTTGCACCATGAAGCTATTTGCTTTGACACCAAAGTAGCCACATAACAAGTGGTTAACACGTGATTAGCCATTTCCTTTGTCTCTCCAAAAGTGCAACCATGACGGAGTTTACCATTATATTTATTTTTTGCAATGCGGTTCTTATAGGTATCCTTTCAGCGTCTTCCCTCCATTCAAATATATAATTTTAAGTGGAAGGCAACTATTTAAGCCAGAAGCTTCCCTTGAAAAACTTGCGCTCTTTGATTTGTGAGGGATATTCGTAACGACTTGACTTAAAAATGACCATCCAAGCATCCGGTCTATTTTCATTTATCAAGACCAAATTTGAGTTTAATTTGGTTAAAGGTATAAGTGCACTGTTAGAGTTATTCAAAAGGGAGTATAAGAATTCCAAGATTAAAAAAGGTTAAGGTCTTACACAACATTTAAGATCAAGTAAGATTTGTTAGACTTCGATTCGAGATCATATTTGGATTCTTTCATCTTCATAAGCTAGTAGCAACGATTCTATAAAGGTTGTTTCTAAATACCCTATAGTGGTTTTAAGTTTGATATACTACATATGAATCTTGGTGAGATTCAGCTTTTAAAGACCTAAAACAACATGTAACTTATAAGCTTCTGTTGCATATAATTTTATAAGACAAGTTTAAATGTCAAAATTTTCACTTTATTTTATCCTTTAGGTGACTAATTATTATACCCAAGGGTGTCCGACCCATACCCTATGGATGTCTTATTGGTGTATATGGACTCACATACCCTTTTGGGTACTTATCTCATTCCCTCTTTGGGTACTTATCTCATTCCCTCCGGCTTCTCACCCGACCCCTAATCCTAAAGCATCATATTGTTGATTTTACATAATCAACCATTATGATCGGGGTTAGAAGCTTAGTTTACACCAAACAAAATAATCATAAAAAATGCGAGGATGCATCGTTTCCCTGTTGGCTCAGGCCCCAAAAACACACACACAAAACTCACATACAATAAAAGGTTTTTGCTGAACTCACCCTTTCATTCATATCTAACTTTACATTATATAAGCAAAATTACTCTTGCACCTAAAGAAAAGGAAAACAAAACTACCACTAACCCCACTACTTTGACTAAATAAATAAGCTAAACATGACTCATTCAAACAATAAAAACATGTGACTAAAACAATACTCATCATGACCCGTACTATGACCTGACAACCCGACCCATCAAGATTAACCCAACAATCAGTGCCAGTGGTTAACACAGTATTTCGTGTTAAGAAAACTATTGAACAAAACGCCATTGACCTTGTGTACAAATGGCAATCGATTGCGCCAGCAATCGACAGAGAGTTATTCCTCAGAGTGATACTAACCCCGGAGACGGTGAACAACGAGATAACAATACAAGCTACATTTATAGCTCATTTCTTGGGCGATTCGGGGAGATTATTACAAGTAATGAACAAAAACTTCCCGGAGTTAGGTTTAACCAAAGCAGATTGTTTGGAAGTAAGCTGGGCTGAATCTGCACTTTACTGGGCAAATGTGGATCACAAGTCCCCGGTGGAAGTCCTCCTTAACCGTCACTCCGACGATGCTATTTTTATGCTACGAAAGACGGACTACGTACAAACCGCGATATCTAGATCCGGGTGGGGGTCTATATTCAGAAAGCTGGTTGAATTAGGTAACTGCTGTGTTTACTTAAACCCATACGGTGGCATAATGGAAGAAATTCCATCAGATGCAACTCCATGTCCTCATCGTGGTGGAAACCTGTACAAGGTGCAGTACTGGATAAACTGGAGTGAAGATGATCCAAAACTGGATGAAAAGTACTTGAATCAGACTCGAGTTTTGTATGAATTCATGACAAAGTATGTATCCAAGAATCCGAGGTGTGCGTTTTATAATTATAGAGATTTGGATACAGGAGTGATCAGCGGAACTGGTGATCAGTCGTATTTCAAGGGGAACTTTGATAGATTGGTGAAGATCAAGACAGCCGTTGATCCAGACAATTTCTTCAGGAATGAACAAAGCATCCCCACACTACCCAGAA
>BJCO01452339.1:0-10260 GCA_018326465.1 Flaveria floridana | reverse complement strand
AGAAGGCTCCTGGGTTGCTTAGAGTATCCGAGTCGAAACTGAAATTGGGGATTGATTTTCTTCTGAACACCGTTAAGTTTGACAAGCAAGTGTTGGTTCGTCGGCCCACGTGTTTGATGCTTAGTGTGGAGGAAAGACTGATTCCTAGGTACAAAGTTTTGAATGTTATGATGTCGAAAAGGATTTTGAAGAAAATGCCAAAGTTTTCTAATGTGATTTGGTTGCCTGAAGATGTATTTTTAGAGAAATTTATTTCTAAAAACAGAGATTATGCTGAGGAGTTGTTGTTGGCTTACAAGAGTGGGAATTTGATTTTGCAGAATGAATGAAACACAAATTTAGGGTAGTGGTCTTTTGATTCGGATTGACAGAATACAATTTAGAAGTGCAAAATATAATGATCGGTTTTAGGGCGATCTCCAGAGATGTGCAGGTTATTTCGAGTGATAGTTGCAAAAAAATCTTAGTTGAAGTTTCTTCAGATTACCTTTATAAAATTTTGAGTGTTCTGCAAATATTCATGTTGGGGTTTTACCTACAAATGGGGAATTTTGTTCATTTTGGATTTGTTGCTAACCCTTTTTGCTATAAAGATTTAGATGGCGTATCAATGAATCAACTTTAAACACAAATGATGTGTATTTGGTTCGTTGTGTTTATGACACAATGCTCCTTTGACTTTATCTGCAGCTGATTGAAAGTTGTCCCTCTTGATGAATGATAGAAATTATACCGTTCATAAGTATGGCTATCGCTTTGCAGAGAGTTGAGTTTTTAGTACTTTTGAAGTAAAAAAGTCAAATTTTAGAGTTGAAAAGTCAAATCCTGGTCAAATTGGGGTGAAATACTGCTAATTTTCTGTATTATGATCTGTCTATTGCTCATAGAGCCAAAAGGTCGAGGGCTAAACTGTTTTGGGTATCTAAAGTCATTGTTTTGTAGGTCTCTTTCATAGCTCGCAACTCACTTGCAATTAGCTCAGTAAAAGCTTGCTTGTAACTCAGCTCGAGCCACCTGACTTGTATAAACATCCGACTCGAGTTTGAGCTAAATAAAATTTCAATTATGGGACATACCTTGATTGTTGATGGTTTTTGTCTTTTTCTTTATTACATGTTTTTTACAGGAAAAGGCCAACTTTTGACTCTCCATATGTTCAAACGACATGTTCAGCTGAATGTTCTACACTCGTGATTACAAAACTATAACTTACGATCAAACACTTCAACTCTGGTAAACAAGCAAAGAGGAGGGTTATAAAATGTTGTCAATCATCTCAAACTGAAAATAGTTCAAGTCCATCCTCAAAACACAACATATAAATATGAAACACACCTCAAGCCGAATAAAATGAACAATTTTTTCAAGTATTAGCTTCTAACATTTTGGCATCTAAACAACATTTTACTCTCGTTTTTTACTTTCGAAAAGAACATGAAAAACCAGAGAAAACATTATACAACACAAAGAATTATAATATAAAAAATATATAACTCAACTCCACTCGGTTTATTAACATCCAGCTGCCTTTAAAAACTTGTCATATGGGCTCGAAGGTGGAAGCCTAAAAGAATGTTGTTGAGTGAACTCTTTTGTACAAGATATGGGTTGATCATGCATGTCACCATTTGTTAATAATTTGATATCTTCTGGGAACTCTGTTTTCTGTATAAACATCGAACAAAAAACATAATTTTGTTAAGCTCACTTTCTATGGTTGACTTTTGACATAATAAATGGACTCCTAGTAACTTCAAGTTTGATGAGAATCATTGTGGATATGTAGAAAGACATGATAACTGTCATAAAATCTATAAAAGAGTATTATAAGATTTCAAGTTGGAATTACCTGGACATCAACATAAATTTGTTTGCAACTACTACGTTTGACTAATGAGAAAATGTTTATGTGAAGAAATTTTACTTACAAGTCCGAAATAACGGACATTTTTTAAAAAAAAAGTTGAACGTCACATCAGATGCCATATGACATACACATGCAATAAAATGACAAATAAGATGCAAGGTCAATAATTTTTAAAAAATAAGCAAAAAAGGGACCTGATTTGTTGCTACAATCGGAAATAATTGGTTTCAAAAATCATTACTAGAATGTAAGTTGTTTACTGTTTTGCACATGATTTAGAGTTCTTTGCTAGAATAAGGGGCACTTAAAGTTCATTTCTATTTTATGCAGTCTACCCTAAATTAAAGTAGTTTTCCTTTAGCAGAAAAGCAATAGTTATAAGATAAAATGGTGACAAGAGTAATAAGTATACAGTTCAAGAACTGAATTAAGATTCTTACGGAGTTTGATGTAATTAGGCTTTTATTTTCTTGTTCACCCGATATAATTATTGTCATGCAATCTTGTTGCTTCTTAAAACTCTGAAGCACAGACATCTTTTGTTGTTTTCCCGTTACCAAAGCCTCACATTGATCTTTGACTTGGTCATATGGTACAGGAGTTGAGGAAACGGGCAAGCTTGCAACCTGTCGGGCTGTTTCCAGTACCTGTCAATGGCACAATGCAACTCTTTTACTCATTTTGTTTTCTGAATTCTGATTGGAAGTTATAGTAAATATTGATAGTTAGGGTGTTTCGATGGCAAGCATTGCCTAAGGAGATCAAAAAAAATAATAAAAAAGAATTAGTTGTTTGAGTGTTTGGAACATTTTTGAGTATTTTAAGCAACGGTAACATGGCAAAAATGTATTGTTTTAAATATAATACTGAATATCTACGTTCAAAACAAATCACCCTCCCCAAACCCTACTTTATGAGTGATAACGTACAAATCAATGCATTTCTTTAACAACTATAACCCATTTTATAAAATTGGTACTTCTTAATTACCTTTTAACACTTTTCACATATCAGTAATAATGTTAGGTAAAACTACAAGGATAAACAAGTACAAGTACTTTTTACTTTTACTTAAGTAATCAGCTTTTTTGCAGTTGGTTTGAAATTAATGATTCAAAACTGAAAGCAAAACATCAAGACAGGGCATAGAAATAACAAAGGTGAAAGCGCAACATACCGATTCCAATAACTGGTTAACACTCAAAATATCAAGTGAATTCATGGAGAGAGAATCTTTGCGACCTGATTGGCCTACATATTGTTCTTGAAATGTATCATCATCAGTTTCATCAACATGAGGCATTACCTAAACATAACACAGCATTTTAGCAATATTTTATTGGACTAAAGAAACATCGAATTAGAAGTGGTATTTGAAGAGTTACCTCATCAAAAGCCTGAAACTCTGTTTGGGCAACTGGAGAACATGGCAGTGGTGTCTCCATATATAATTGTCCACCCAAAGGATATTCGTCATCAGGAGAAAACTCCTGTGAAAGTTGTGCCTTCATATTCAACTGTTCTTCCTGGAGAAATAAAGATAATGGTTACAATTATTGTTATATGTAATTAGATTTGATTGTGGGAATTTAAATAATTTGTTACTAGAAGAAGATTCTTCTTATAGAATTAGTTCGGTGGAAAACTAGGCGAGGCAGGTAACAGATCAAAACATGTGACCCGGAAACACTTTTTATTCCTTTAGTCTCTTATAAATAACTAATTTGTTAAATCTTGATAGAGGGAAGCTATGTTATATCAATGATAATGTGAAACCTTTTTTAATAAAGCAATTAGAAGGTATTATGCGTTCGGATTCATATAAGTTATATTTGAACAGTTTGAACCGCTTGACCTGTTTAATGGAGGTTATCTTGAACAACAAAAAATAAAAGCTCCATCTACATTTTATGCAATCTGGTTTCCTCCATGATCATTTTAAGGTCCAATTTATTCCTTTTCTTATCTTAGTTTAATGGGTCCTCAGCCAATACAAAAAGGGGTGTACCCGGTGCTTCACTTAGCTCACGCTTTGCGCATGTTCTGGGGATTGCTTCGCAATCTAATGTACACAACCTGATCCTACACTTGCAACTTCAAGGTCACAAAGCAACAACCATACCAGTTGCTCTCCTGCCCTCTCCCCAGTCAGTACAAAATAAAAGCAAAACTGACAAATTGGTGGACCGTTGATATCTTTGTTAAGATTCAAAATTTTCTTCTAACAAATCTACTGATGACATGACACCACATTTTATTTCCAAAACAGCGGTTGTGGCAACTTAAATACCCGTTTTGCACATTATAATGTTACTCTACAAGAAATAACAGATGAGGGAGTAAAGTGTAAACACCTCTGATAAATTCTCAAACTTTGGAAGCAAGTGGGTCAGAAGTGTGTCTTTTAACAGTTGATCGTTTAATTCAATTGCAGAGAGTGACTTCAGTGCAGCAGCTTCATCCTTTGGTGAGCCATAGAAATTATCTTCACCAGGTTTTGTACAAGTTACCTGTAGCTTCATACCTTCATCCATTGCAAGATAAGGATCCATCTGCACATGGACTAACTTTAGCAAATATAATTCGAAAATGGCTTGTAGGGTGGGTTGGTTAAACATTCAAAATGGGTCAGGGTTGACCCGGAAATCTTTTGTTCAAGAAATTAATAAAAAGATCATATCGTTTTGACCCAATTCTTATATGGACCAATTTATTTAGATAGGTGAGAACCTTATGGTAGTGCAATAGCAATATCTATTCCTATGACAAAATAGAGGTGAGACAAAACATGAGTAGCATGAGAAAACAACCAACCGTTTCTTCAGTTAAAGTTGCCTTAACAATAGGAATCAGCTCCAAAAGATGGTTTGCGCTTGCAGAAACAATAATCATGCACGATGCCAATGTGAAGAGAGACCTTCTCTGGGATGGTTGGAGACCACCTTTAAAATGTGAAAAATTAATATTAGAAAATTATGATATAGATAATAATTAGGTGAAACATGTACACTGTTGCTGCCAATAAACAATACATGATTATGATTTTAACACATTAAAAATCTTGTGAACAATAGAAATTTAACAAACGGTTTGATTGAATGTAGATCCTATTATGTTACCTTGTTGATCTAAGGAGATGCTTTCAAGGGAAAATGCCAGCTGGAAGCACCGGATCAATGCCATATGATTTGAGTTCTGGAAAAAGGTCATGCATAAAGGATTGAGTAAATAGAAGAAAACAAACAAATATAAGATCTTATCCAATTGTTTTAAGTAAAGATCACACCTTTGCTAAAGTAGAAAATAAAGCGAGACTGTATGTCTGTGCCATTGCCTCAAAATTTGCAGGGGTATTGCCTGTCATTGTTGCTTGAACCCAAATTGATGAAAGCACTAGGCTGACTTGATGCCGACTCAGACGCAAGGAACTTGAGTTCTATATATATCAAAACATATGAAAAAATATAGGATGAAATGTCTAAATTTAGAAATAGAAAAGTTAAAATGTGATAACGAATTTTAGAAAAAGTTGCATCATACTGTTTTCCCATCTGGCAAAGATTCACGGGCATGATTTTCTTTCTCCCCTGAGAAATTTTCATTTGTTGCCTCCCATGAAACCAATGGGAGAATGCCAGTTGGCATAAGCACATTAAAGAACACACGATGTGCAAGAATACGTGTTTCATGATCAGGGTGTGACATTGCTAAAAGCAAGTGATGAAACAGAACATCAGGGAATGCCTGTATAGAAGGAATTTAACTATTAGAAATGAAGTGAATTTATGAAATTGCCCTTCTAACATGCTGCTAATAACATAATTTGTACTCACTTTTTTGTGGTAGGATATGTTTGGAACAGAACTAATAACTTGTGCAGTTCGATAAAGAGCGGACATGGTTGTTCTAGCTAAAGAAGCACTGGCTGGAATATTCTCGAGCAGTACAGCCATCATATCAAGAATTGGTCCCACATCTCCAACCTACAAAAAATCAATTGAAGTAAAGCATTATTAAAGTTATCAATTTATTTGTCAATATATCAAAAGAAAGGAACATTAGTTAGAATCTCACCAAAACTATTTAATAGATGGGGGATTCACCCATTGGTATGCATTTACTATTTGATTTATATTTTGTTGCCAGCGTGTCAACCAGGTAGAAATTCCGTAAATTAGCAATAAATGAAATGGGTCAAGACTGTTTAAAAAATATAATCTAAAACAGTGTATTTTACTCCCTAAAACCTTACATAAATCAATTTAGAAAATTGGATTATTTTTGAAATAATATAATTTTTATAATCATACTTGACATTAGTTAACTAATAAGGTTTGGTCAAAAGATAGTTTCAAGCCAACTCACATTGTAACAAAATATTACAGGTTACTCAACTCACCCATTAACAATTTTTGTAATCATACTATATTGATTAATTAATTGTAAAACTCAAAAAGAAGAAAATAAAACCGCTGGCAGGTGAACACGGCCTATTTTAATCTGCTCTAATACTATACCTTTTTACTTGAACCCATTTTCACCTGTTCCCACCCCCCAATTCCCACCCCCGTTTTTTTTTCTTTTACAAATATAAGAGAAGCTAACTAAAAAACATCAAAAGATCCGAGGAATGTTAACAACCTTATGAGAGAGACTTGAGATACAATTTTCCAAAGCACATTGAAGATCAATATAAGAGCTATCAGATCCCAATCTAGGACTTATGGGTTCAGACAAATTTTGTAAGCATTTCCGCAAATGCTTAATAAGATCACTTATTGCACCAACAATGGCACCCGAGACCTGTTGCTTTACATATTGTGACAATTGTGTAGCAACATTTGCAATGTGCGTTTGCATAACTGGCTGTTTAATAGCATCCTTGTGATCCAAGTGTTTGACCAAGATTGACAAAAGCTGATGGGATTCATCATCTGTTAAAATGATAAAAAGGTTGTGAAGCTATAGGAGGTGCTTGTTTATTAATGTAGGCAGCAAGATAGATGGATCGAGCGGATTGGGTAACGGGTCAAAACAAATTCATGTTAGTTATGTTTGCCAAGAAAAAACTAGTATTATGACATCAATCTAAAATTTTGGATTGATAGACTTAGGAGGTTCCATGCTTTAAAAATAGACTTTGTGCTACTTATAACCCGCTAGATCCATAATGTCGTTTCCCTTTTAGCTAATTTCTTTATTTGGTCCCTTTGTGATAAAATACAACCGAAACCGATCCATTCAAAAGTGTCTCAAAATTTGCACATGTATTTATAGTTAATGGTATATAATTAAACTGAAAAAAAAGAAAAATCTAACCTGATTCCTCTAACACCATCTGCAGATACTTTAAAATAGGAAAAGCCAACCCCTTTTCTGGTAACCAATGTTTTCCAGTGTCGAAACTATGGAAAAGGGGTTCAAGTACACGTCGTAGAGTTGTTCCCTCTTTTGCCAAGCTGGCCACATTATGCAAGCAAACTCTGGACCAATAAGAAGGGCTTTTGTGTACATCACTGTAAAAAATGGAAAAAAAACATTAATATTTATATATGAGACAAAACTTATGATCTGTATATATAAGTGCACTTACCCCATGGGAACATCTGTTTTGAAGTTAACGACATCTGTGATCATCTTGTTTGTATCCAAGAATGATCCATGGTCAGCATGTTCTTGCGCATTTTCTTGATTATTTGGAGCGTCCATCAAATTATCCAAGGTTACTGACACAATCTTTAAAAAAAATTATTCAAATCAACAAAAGTTACAATATTTGTGAAGAGATTTAGGTCAAAAATCAAAATATGAAACCACCATGCTTCATACATTGTCAAAGTCCATAGAGATATGAGATTGCTCGCCCATAAACCGCACCTATTCAAGTAAAAAGATCAAAAACAATATGAGATAATGAAGTCAGTTACAATATCAACCTGATATTTTAGACTATTATATTAAGAAATACCATGCATTCATAATACATTACATAATGTTCCAAAAATACGGAAGGTAAAGAGGAAAATGAATACTCTTTTTACTAGATTCTCAATCATCACAAATATAACTGGAAAATAATATGTAATTAGTAACTTAATACGCATATAATAGACCCTATTGAGATGAAGGTAATGTCAAACACATATGTTTACCATGACAGCCAAAACTTGAAGTCCTGCTGACCTCAACCGTAATGCTCTTTCATCATCTCCTACTTCTTGAGCCAGTTCACAAAGTTTTGGAATGAGACCTTCTAAGTTGAACATGTATGTACTATCCACCTGTATTTTGAAAGGTTGCTTAGTTCAATCCTCAATACATCTTTCTTTCTTTTTTTCTTATTATTTATTCATTCATTACATCAAACTAGAGGTCGTAATTTCAACCCAGTTTTAAATAGATTATTTGGGTTATGTTTTATCTCTAACAAGGTAAACCTAAAAGATAGCACCAAAGGATGCATGTCGAATGGGTAAAATGCATCGAAGCCTACCCAAGGGATATTTTAATGCATAAAACCTCCTAAATCTTTATATTATAAAAAAAATTAGATTACAATTGTGATAGTATAATATCTGCAATCATATTTTCACGTGCTAGTAGTTTATAAGCAGATCTAAAAAAATTGGACAAAGGGTCACCCTAACACAACCAAACCATAAAAAGTTGACTTCCCGAATGAGCTACATTTGTGTGATTCTGGCTCCATGATATATTTTAATTACTACCAGCCATTAAAAGCAAAAACTACCTGATTGTTTATGAAGCTGACAAGAGTCTGGCAAGCAATAATTTGCATTTCATCATGCTCGGTTTGATCTAAAAGGGTCCGAACAATTCCCAACAAACTACTGCCAAAAAGCGGCCTGCGAATGTATAAGATAAAAGAAACAAAGACGTAATTCAGTTAAATAGGCCTTAAGCAGCAAAAAAAGGTCAAAATTTATACTGAATCCTGTAACCTCGCTGTGAGGAGTTATGCAAGTGAATTTATTATGATTAACAAGACTCCAAATTATCTTTAAAGAAAACTACAAATGGCATATGGTATTCCAAATTGAACTTACATCTGCTCCTTGCATGAGGATGGCATTTTCCCGTAAACAAGGGTAGCAGTTTTTACAGTGACAAAGTTTTTATTACGCAACTCCTTGTAAAACTTCTGCTCTAAGTAATCAGTAATCTGTATGGAAGAATTTATCAAGCAAAATAAACTATTAATAAATTGACAATAACCCTTTCAAGGTGTCATACTGTAACAACAATGTTTTATAAAATAATTAAATTGGTAACATGTTAATTCAGATGAGTGATATAAGCCTTGCCTTTGGTATACGTAAGGGATTTTTACAAGCATATTCACAAAGCTTCCCAATCTTCCGATCATTTGGCTCAGCATCCTGCCATTTGAATTGATCAATAATCAGAATCCTTACAAATTGTGCTATTCCAAAATAGAAGTATTTACACCACAACAAATAATAGTTTGATGATGACAAAAAACCATACAACTATCAAGGGTATATTATAAGTTTATAACATTAAATTAGACAGTTGTACACAAAACTGAAAACCTGGAGACTAGGGATTCGATCAGATTAAACTATTTCCAATATAATTTAACTTGATTGAAGTAAATTGACACCATAAAACTCATAATCATCACCTGAGACCGAGGAAATATCTCTGCGAGTAGCTTCTTATACCGTTTCACCGGCTGTCTTGACCTTGCCCTCATTGAAGGACAGAATATACAGAGGTTACTACAGACAGGCAACACCCGTCTTGACATAACCCCCATTTTCACAAAACTTTAAGGTTCTACACAATCAACAGCCCCAATATACAAGATCACACAAATTGAAGTCAATTCACCTGCTAAATTCAACAACACAGTTCAAAATCCAATCGAAATGAAGGGTAAAACAAACTAAACTAAACCCCAACTAATGATGAATCAATCGTACCCACCAATGCAATTTAATCACAAGATCGATCAACAGCGGAAGCCTCTGATCTCGATCTGGAAGAAACTGAAATCAGATATATTATTGAAATTCATCAAAAGGGTATGATCAAAAGTGAAAGTAACGTTACTGGTATCAATCTTTATCGACTTTAATGCCCAAAAACTAAAGAAACTGAAAGGATCATCAATAATTACCTAAATTTGCATTCTGAAAACGTGGGTCGGTGGGGATGATGCAGAATGTTGTAATCTCCTCCTCCTTCCGATGATTTTAACTTCGATTGATGCAATAATCATGCCACTTTTGGGAGTAAATTCCAATGCCCTGTGTGCGAGGGAATGTGAGTTTATTAATTGTGTGTCACGATTATCTTGTTTGATTGCAAGCTGTACTATAAATGTTATTCGCCTGTTTCTAAAAGGT
>BJCO01452336.1:0-12843 GCA_018326465.1 Flaveria floridana | reverse complement strand
CTCCTGAATTGGTGACTTGGTGGTGGAATATAATCGCGTGGTAACACTGGTGGCACGATTATACTCCAGTGATCCGTGAGTGATTCCAATTTAACCGTTCAAAAAAAATATAACTTTTTATTTGATATATGAGAATAGCTTATGATCTATTCTAATATCTGTTACTTGTGGAATTTGAAACTCTAACGCCTGGTATAGAGGTAAAACAAGTTATCAACTGTCCGTGTGAAATACAAACCATATACTAATAACCATATATATATATATAAACTTGTAATTAGAAATGAGTTTTCATTTAGATTGGTAGCTTTCTTTTAGTGGATAGTTAAATAAGAAATGATATGCTCCTTCTTAACTAAATAATTTAGGATTTAAATATTAGAGTATACAGCTTTAATATTTACTTTTATAGTAATACGAATTGTTGGTTAAAATAAAATTCTCAGGGCTTTGTCTCTATAAACATATCCAATGTTCAAATACTGACAAGTGTAGGGTGTATTTTATAAGATATATTTTTTTTTTGTTATGGGTGCAAACGAGCCGAGCTGCTCGCAAACTAATCGAGATCCGATCGATAAAAAGCTCGAAACGAGCCGAGCTTTATCGAGCTCGAGCCGAGCTCGAGCTTGAAAAAAAGCTCGTTCAATCATCAAGCAAGAGCCCGAGCTTCACGTATCGAGTTCGTGTCAGCTCACGAGCATAAACGAGATTTTTATTTATATACTTTTATTTAATTTATTAAATATATCATATAAATAATATTTATTATATATAAAATTATGATAAAAAATTAAATATTATGTATAATGTTATATATAAAATATATAATTATAAATATATATCAAAATTAAATATAAAAATATTAATAATAATAACATTTAAATAAATAAATGAGTCGACCCTGAGCCGAGCTCGAGTTTGAAAAAGTATTTGTCGAGCCGAGCTCGAGCTCTTCTAAGTCATTACGAAACGTACTCGAGCTCTTCTATGCTCGGGCTCGAACTCAATTTGTTTGCACTCTTATTTTTTGCCGTTAAAAAATAAATTACACCTCGAATTGCCAAATAAAGTTTTGGATGTTTAGGTCAAAGTAGCGCTGGGAAGTGTTACGCCGTCCTGTGAAAGGGACGATAAATGCACCTTAATTTCCGAGCCACACAATCCCCCATAATATACTTTTCTTTTTTTGTTTAAGCCACCACATTCTTTCTGGTCGTCTAATCTTGCAAAAAAAAAAGAAAAAAAAAAAACTTTGACCTTTTATTTTCATTTTCTTTTGACCCGTAACTTCTTATTTTTCATCCACCAATGTCGAATTCATCATTCTTATTTTGTTTTTTTAGTTTTATGTATATGGGAATTTCTCTCCTGATCGAGTCGATCCTCATTTGCTTAGAAGAAATAAAAGGGATGCTTTTTTAAACGACTGTTTAGTTGTTATATGTTACTAACACGTAGTTAATAATTTATCAATATCAAGGTTTTAAACCTTGGATCTCCAAAAAAACCAAGTCTCTCACCTCCCACTTGAACCACTAGGCCAAAAGATTATTGGTATAAAAAGGACACTTATAATAATATTTTTAATCTAACACGATAGATAAGCTTTATCGAAATAGAAAAGTCCATTGATGCTCATGGACAACTTATTTCTCATTTCCTTTTACATCTGGATTTGGATTCTTATACCAATGATAAAGGAAAATAGAAAATCACAAAAATCAATATTTTAAAGTGCACATTATGAAGCTTGTGATACTATTATACCTATATCTTAAAGAGAAATGTCTTACTACGAAACCTATACACATTTTTAGGATTTTGGTACAATAGTATAGGAAGAAGATACGAAATTTGCGTATGCTGTTCATCCACATAGGAAAGGGTTATGAAACTCGTCAGGTGATTTGTGAAAGTCTTTAGACTAGAGGAACCCATGGGATGTATATCAAGTTTGTTAGGAATGTAGATGTCCATGATAGGAAAGAGTGCGGGCATGAGTCAACAATACAAATTAATTCCCTATGGATGTGAGCATTCACCAAAGATTAATATTAAGTTCATTTTGTTTAATAGTACTCTTGGATGAGTTATCGAAGTCTATCTAGCAGAAAATATCATGGTGCATCCTTTTCACACATGATATTGCATTGGCGATGGAGAGTATGCTTAAAGTAATTCACAACCTTGGCGAATCGGGAGCAACCATAGAGTGCAAAAGTCCTATGCACCCGTTGGTTTAAGAATAAACTTTACTGTAACTTCAGTGGGGCCAATAGTGAGGAACACACCCTAGTTGATTAATGGAGGTCAACTTTTACTACAAACAACCAAGTTCAAGTATCTATGATTGTTCGTCAAGAGCAACAAGAAGAACAACTTCATTTGTTCTATAATAGTCATGCTAGAGTTGTTAAAGTTTATCCAGTTTCAAATACCATGACGCATCCTTTTCACATATAAATTATATTGTTTGGGTGAAAAAGAGTATTCTTAGTGTAAATGACAAGCTTGATGAATCAAAAGCAACTTTAAAGAGCCAGGATTTTTGAATCGATCAACTTAAACTCGAGATCTTTACTGTAACTTCAATCGGGCCAATAGTGAGGAAGACACGCTAGTTGACTATGAGAGGCTAAGTTTTACCGTAAACAACCAATATCAGGACGCCATAGTAACAAGGACATTAACTGCGATGTAGCTTACCGCATTTAGACTAGTTAGTGTAAGAGAAGAGCAACTACTTGCATTAGTGTGATTAAACTCATTCTTTAGGGTTGTAGATAGACCAACTATGTTGTACGAAACCGTTTGCTACCCAATCAAAAAGATGCAATTGAAAAAGTTGAAGTTAGTATATATGAGTATGACGAGGTACATATGTGGGCACATAAGGTTGGACCAAATAAAAAATAAAGTTTTTAAAAATAGATTAGGGGCAATGCACATTTTAGATAAGATAAGGGATGATAAATTGAGATTGTTCGGGCATGCGTGGAGGAGACGGGTGGTGATGCTTGTAATGAGTGTAGAAAACTTTATAATGAAGGAAAAAAAAAAGTAGAGGTAGATCAAACCTGACTTGTGATAAGAATTAGGAAGGATTTTGTTAGACTTGCACCTATACTAGGACAAAACTAGTGATAGAAGTTTTTAAAATCGACAAATGGATGTTAAGAATTTTTAGGAGAGCATATAGCGTTGGACTTGACTAGGGCTTAATATCTTGACTTGTACTTTATTTTAGTTACCTTATGTTATAGGTATCTATGTTAACTACTTTTTACGCTTTCCTTTTAATTTTAGAGTGACTTTAGTTATAGGGCACCATTAGTTTTAGCTACCTTCACAGATATTGTATGATTTTAGAGCATTCACAACTCATGCCTTATAATTATGTGAGTGTAAGTCCTTAAATTATATGGGATAGTTTTGAGTGGTTATGAGTGGAGGAGAGAGAAAAAGTTACTGTTCATCTGTAAATTTAAGGATTCATTGTTTAACCCTTATAAATTTTTTAATATTTTTGAAAGTGGTTGTGAGTGAAGGAGAGAGAAAAGATAATGAAAAAAGTATAAAAATATATTATTTAATTGAAAGAAAAGAGAAAAAGTAGTGATTTTTAGTGTAATTATATAGATAAAAGATAAGGAACAGAATGTGAATGCTCTTAGTCTTAGGGCACCTTTAGTTTTAGCTACTTTAGACTTAAATGTTTTTATGTTTGTTTTTTATCTTCTACTATTGATAGATTTCGTTTTGACACCTGTTATTTCTTGCATTTTCCCTATATTTTTTTAAAAAAAAAGGGTTTTCCTAAGCCAGGTTTTGATTTGATTATCCAATTAGATAAAGAAAACATTTGCACTCATCTTATTGTTTTGTTTTTTTATTATATTAGAAGAATGAGATTTTACTACGTATGTATGTTTGATTTTATAATAAGACGTGAAGTAACATTCGTTAAACATGTGAACGACGCATGAAGGACAATGATTTTTTGTGTAAATAATGAAGCAGACACTAGATTATAATTATACGTTTTTACACATATAAAAACATGATGCTTGAATGATTAATATGTATTTCATGGCTAGATGTGTAAATAATTGTTCTTCTATTTTTATGTAGGTAAGTGTTATGTTTTTTATTTAGAAATGCAACCAAAGGACTCGTAGAGGGTGGTATATAAATTTTTCTTTCATTTTATTTTATTAATTACGCTAAAAGTCACTTATCTAAATGCAATCGATATATATAGTTAGATAAAAAATCAAAAGATAGATCGAACCTTGAGCTGAGCAAGAGCCAATGGGGTGTCGGTCAAGAATTTAACCGCAAGAGTCATGGTGGTTGATGTTGTGTCATAACCTGCTACTAATAGAGACACCAAGAAATCTACAATTTCATTATCAGTAAAACAATGGCCGCCACCATCACCGCCATTACTGTCAAACAATGCCTCCAACATGTCGTTTTTCTTCACTCCTCTTTCACGCTCGCTTCGTCTCTCTCTGACTACCGAACTTAACTCCTCCGCCACCCTTTTTCTTGCCTAAAAATATGAACATTTTGATTTACATGTTATTCAATTTATACTACCAAATAGGAATTAATAAAATATATAAATGTGTATTTATATATTATATAGTGCATTTGTAACATAAGATTACCTGAATAGCACGACGGTAAGTGATGGAGAACATAGGAATAGGAATGCAGAAAAAGCCTTCAATGACTCGCGTATATGTCTTTCTTAAATTCTCGGTCCACTCACATGGGTCGATGCTCAATAGTTGCTTCAGTGTTAACTCAAACGTTATCTGTAAAATGTATAGTTATTAATTTATTATTATTATTATTATTATTATTATCATTATTTATTTGAGGATAACATAATTGATCCAAATCAAATCTAGAATAATGATGCCCATAACACTTTTGATTGAACACATGGGATGGAATAAATGGAAGGTTTCAAGCATGATGCACACACTACATAAGATCATCACATATGCACATGATGTTATTATTCATTCTCATGTTTCTCTAATCATAATTTAATATATGTCTTTTAAATGTATCAACAATTAGTAGTAGTTTAATCTATAAGAAATAGAAGTTTTTGATTCACATTTATAACTATTTAATTTTAAAGAATGCTGGTAATTTTCAAAATATAAATTAATATAAATTAATTTTCGTTACGGCTCAGTATAAAAGTAGTGGAAAATGAAAAAAAATTCCAAAGTGTGATTAAATTGTTTTATTAGCCCTTAAAAACATCTCTAATATGGCGTTTTTAGCCCTTAAAAACGTCACATTATCCGTTTTTTAGATCAAGAATCATTGGAGTTTTTTTTAAACAAAACTTGTTCATACATATGAACTTGAAAAAACGTCATCTTTTGAGGTAGGTGGGACAAGGGTGGGGCGGGATGAGTTGATAATTAGAATAAATATAAAAAATAATGATGATTTGACAATATTTTATGATTTTTTAAAACATCTTATTGAAGAGATTTTAATAATTTTAAAAAATGAATGTTTTTATGATATTACAGTAACTATGTTTTTTTATCGTGCCTCCTTAACAAGGCGAAGGATTTAGGGGACTTAAAGGGTACGCGGCTGAAAGATAATGATCCAGACATCACCCATTTGTTCTACGCGGACGACGCTTTGATTCTGGGAGAATGGTCCGAAGTTAATTTCCAAAATGCAGCTCGTGTGCTGCGTGTTTTTTACGTTTGTTCTGGCCTTCGAATAAATATTTTCAAATCTAATCTATATGGGATTGGCATAGAAGACAATGAGGTGGATAATATGTTGGAGGTCTTGGGCAGTCGTAGGGGAACCCTCCCGTTTGTATATCTTGGGATAAAAGTGGGGGCTAACATGGTTAGGCTAAGGAATTGGGATTCGGTCATTGAAGTGATAAAGAGTAGGCTTACTTCTTGGAAGGCAAGATGTTTATCCATAGGGGGTCGCCTTACTCTTTTAAAATCAGTTCTCGAAAGCTTACCTATCTACTACCTCTCCCTCTATAAAGCCCCTAAAATGGTCATTGAAAAAATCGAAGCCATTATGAGACATTTTCTTTGGTCGGGTGCTAGTGACGATAGGAAGATCCCATGGGTGGCGTGGGATGTTGTGACAACTTCTAAGATAGATGGTGGTATTGGCATCTCCAAACTTCAACAGGTGAACGACGCTTTACTCCTAAAATGGACCTGGAGATTTAAGGAGGAAGATAGTCTTTGGAAAAAGCTTATTATGGATTGCAATGGTGCTGCGCGTGTTTGGTCTTCTATGCCCTGCTCCTCTTCAGCTAGCGGGAGTTGGATAAATATAGTCAAAATCGGGGAGAAAAGGCTTCCAGATGGGCTTTTGTTAAATAATTATTTCATCGGTAAAGTTGGGAATGGGGCTGAGACGCTTTTTTGGGGAGACACTTGGTTGAAAGACCCTCCTCTTCGGCTGGTTTATCCTAATTTTTTTTGCTTAGAGTCGAATAAATGGGTCAAGGTGAGTAATAGACTGAAGACGATGGATAGTTATAGCTATATGCAGTGGGAATGGAGACATGATCCGGCTACTCAGACTGAGTTAGCCGAACTTTTTCACTTGTTGGAGGACTTATTCGGTTTTATGTTGAATGCTAGCAGTGACGAATGGACCTGGAAGGGGGATACTAGTGGTATGTTCTCAGTTCGATCCGCTAAGAAGCTGTTATATGAGTCATTTAACACGATTCATCTGCAGCCAATAGATTGGAAAGTCTGGGTTCCTTTAAAGTGTCGTATCTTGGTTTGGAGATCTGTTCGAGACCGTCTTCCGACCTGTGCAGAATTAGTTAAACGCAGTGTTAATCTCCATAGTGATAGCTGCATTTTTTGTAATTCGGGACAGGAAACTACTTTGCATCTGTTTACAGGATGTATGTTCGCCTTTGAAGTGTGGAGCAGATTAGTCGATTGGTGCCGGTTACCTCTTTTCTTTGCGTTTTCTGTCCAAGATCTGCTGCAAATAAGTGAGTTTCATTCTTTAATGCCGGCGCAAAAGGATGTGTTGCGAGGCATTATTTATACGACTTTATGGATGCTTTGGAACGAAAGAAACGCTCGGATCTTCACTTGTAAAACTAGAAGACCGGTTGAAGTTTTGGAAAGTATAAAGTCTACCACATATTTTTGGTTTCGTCATAGAACTAGAAAAAAATGTATCGATTGGATAGAGTGGTGTAAATACCCGTTGAACTTGATGTAATCCCTCGTTTTTGCCGGGCGGCCTTTATTTGAGGCCTGCCTTTGGCTTTGTTGTTATTGAAGTTAGTTTTACAAAAAAAACTATTAATAAAAAGAAAATGAACCCATGTGAGTGAGTACATGAATGTTCTTCTTTAGCCGGATTGACTGATAGCCCACCGTGTAAAACTGGTACCATCAATGCACAAAGTACAACTTTAATTTTTATTGTGTTTTAAATGATTTAACAAAACGAGTTTAAAAGATACCTAAAAAACCATCCCGAATATACAATGATACGGCGTAGCGAAACCATAGCTTAATTTTGATTGGGAGTTATTATAATTTCTCTTCTCTATCACTTCTAATAATTAGATTATAAAAATCCAAACAATAACTTATTTTTAAAATCCAAACAATAACTTATATGTTGATAATAGTTCATACAATTAGTTTGTCCAATAATAATTCTAACTTATGTTTTTTTATTAAAAAAATTTTAATAGCATAATCATTATTGTTTTATATTTTGTTTCCACTCAAATTTCACTCCATTTTATTTTATGTTTTTGTATTTTATTCAAAATTTTTATTGTAAGTAAAATCGATTGAAAATAAAATTTTATGCTATACTAGGATTTTTTTACAACAAAAACAAAAATTAAGATTATCATTGGTCAAACTCGTAAAATAAATTATTATCGTGCAAAAGACTATAGTTTGAGTAACTAAAATCTAACTTATCCTGTTTGTAACACTGATAAATCTTGAAGCTACGGTGAATAGAGTCTTTGGACCCTTTACTAATGGCGCACAATACCATTTCTACCCAACCAAAGTAGTTCAGAACTAAGGGGACTCCAACTTATTCATTGACACCACTTTTATTGCAACAACATAAATGAATTAGTAACTTGGTACCTTCTTGGCTTCATCCATGAGTAGAATCCGTCCGGTCCAACCGTCCAAGTTAAGCCGGACCAAGCGGTCTATATCAACCAACAGATGGTCCTTGATGATAGTGGAGTTAGCAAAGCTCATGGTGAGAGAATGCATTCGCCTATGCAGACCGCCTCGCATGAACAACAAAGAATGCCTCCCAACCAAGTTGGATATCGAACCGGGGTAATTCGACTCGAACAACCGCCCCTCGTTCTGCAGAATGAACCGGTTGGTCTCCGGGTCGGCCGAGAATACGGTCCGCTCTCCAAACACATGCGTTGTGAACACGGTCCCATATTTTGAAACCCGTGAATCGATAAACGGTTCAGGGTTGTCGGTCTTGTATGCTGATATGAGTTTCAGTGTTTCTCCGATGAATGGTAGACCGATGGTTCCTGGCGGAAGACCGGTTTTCCGGCAGCCGGTGGTGGCGGTTCGGAGGAGGAGGAGGAGGAGTGTGATGGTAATGAGAGAGATGGTGAAGAGAAGGGAGAGAAAGATATAGTCCATCGTTATTGCATTTGTTTTGTTTGTTTTTTCTACGGTTTATATTATGTGCTGATTTGGTTTTTGGCTCTTATTTTTGTGTTTTATAAAGGAAAATATTAATATTAATTCCTTCCGTATTTACGTCTCTTACGGAATTATCATATCATATAAGAAGATATAAGATTTTGTGTAAATATAAATGGTTAATGGGTAATTGCTGAATATTCATTCTAAATTCTAAATTATCATATAAGAAAATATAAGATTTAAAGAAAATATAAGATTTAGAGTAAATATAAATGGTTAGTGGGTAATCTATATTTATAATCTATAACATACTAGCTTATAAACCCGTGTGATACACGTGGTGAAGAAAAAATATTAAACTTAACAAATTTGAGATAAAAATAATAGACTTAAATTAATATCGTTATATAAAAATATTTTACAAATTGTTAAATACTTCATTACATGCAACAGTTATCATTCTATTAGTAACTTCATTTTAAAAAGCGAGAAGCGCATCGAGGCGACAAGGTCTAAAAGCAAAGCGCAAAAATGATGAACTTTTCGTACGCGAAGCGTTAAACGTTTATATTTTTTTTATCCTACAGTTTTTAGCATTCCCACTCAAAATTAGCTACAAATAAGGTTTATATATGCTTTAATATATAAATTACCTATATGTATAACCTTTTTATCAACATGTATATCATTTTGAAACAAAAAAAACTCTATAATTTGGTATCGTAAAAAAACACCTCCTCATTCCACATGGATTTGAACAGAAAAAGTCTATGAAATTACTTGAAACTCTCATTGTGTTTTATAATTTGATATCATAAAAAAAATACAAATCTTATATGAATTGTTAACATACTTAAATTTATTTAATGTTTTCACTGATACTAGAAAAAATATAAAATATTTTTATCGATAGTTGAATAACTAATATTAAAACATACCCATTGTTTCATAAAACTCAAATAAGTTGCATGCATAAGGGCACTATTAAAGATATTTATAAGTAATGAGTAATAATTAATAAAAGGTTATGATAATTGCTAAAAAAATATATTTGATGGAAATAAAAAAATATGTTCATCAACAACTATCATTTCAACATAATAAGTTTTATTAGAATTCTGGTTACTTTGTTGTATTTAGAATCGTATTATACGAACCTTAATGTAAGGTCTTAAATTTTAGCATTAAGGTTGTTCAAAATGATTATCTTATTTGACCACATTAAGATGTGCATAAAATAAAATGAACCGAACTTAAGTAGATATCATTTCATTATATAGAGAATAAGAGATAGAGTATTGAACAATTTATTGAAAGACTGGACTTTTTCAAAGGATAAATTAAAATTTGAAATCCAAAAAAGTAGAAATTGTTTTGTTTAAAATAAAAAAAAATCAAATAAAAGCTTTCATCTTTTCTAAAATGATTTCCGAGTT
The DNA here is from genome assembly GCA_018326465.1 of Flaveria floridana. Lineage (NCBI taxonomy): Eukaryota > Viridiplantae > Streptophyta > Magnoliopsida > Asterales > Asteraceae > Flaveria > Flaveria floridana. The sequence continues at coordinate 2,699 of BJCO01452336.1, read as the reverse complement.
ATTGTTTAAATTTATCAAAAGTTGGAAACCTCATAAATTTATGAATATGAATTGAAGTTAAAATGAAACCAAATGTAATAATTTATTATTCAACAATATACAAATAAATGAAAACCAAAAAAATTTGATGGAATATTATGATTAGTAATTAATTTGAAATAAAATTCTTTGACTTTTTAGAATTGAATTTCATGTTTATGTTAAAATTATAGATAACTTAAAAATGAAATCAATTATTAGTTATGATTTGAAGATAAAGAAAGAAACAAATTTTTATTTATTATTTAAATTAATATGTAGATAGTTTAGGAAACGATGTAGACTAATTGAAAACTTACCATGTGTATATATGATTTGAAGATAAAGAAAGAAACATATTTTTATTTATTATTTAAATTAATATGTAGATAGTTTAGGAAACAATGTAGACTAATTGAAAATTTACCATGTGTATATATGATTTGAAGATAAAGAAAGAAACATATTTTTATTTATTATTTAAATTAATATGTAGATAGTTTAGGAAACAATGTAGACTAATTGAAAATTTACCATGTGTATATATGATTTGAAGATAAAGAAAGAAACATATTTTTATTTATTATTTAAATTAATATGTAGATAGTTTAGGAAACAATGTAGACTAATTGAAAATTTACCATGTGTATATATGATTTGAAGATAAAGAAAGAAACATATTTTTATTTATTATTTAAATTAATATGTAGATAGTTTAGGAAACAATGTAGACTAATTGAAAATTTACCATGTGTATATATGATTTGAAGATAAAGAAAGAAACATATTTTTATTTATTATTTAAATTAATATGTAGATAGTTTAAGAAATAATGTAGACTAATTGAAAACTTACCATGTGTATAAAGATGGTTTTAAAAAATGACATGTGGCACAAAAGATGTTTGTATATTATAATTGTAAGATTGTAAGATTTATAACATATAATAAAAATAAGTTTTTTTAAAACATGTGTCATCATTTAACATATCAAAAGAAACGTGTCATCATATTAACATATCAAAAAATCATTTTCCCGCCCCTCTCTCATAATAAATAAATACAAAAAATTTAAAAATAATTTATAACAAATAATAAAAACAAGTTTTTTAAAACACGTGTCATCGTTTAACATATCAAAGGACACGTGTCATCATTGTAGCATATCAAAAAATCATATTCCCGCCTCTCCCTCATAATAAATAAATATAAAAATTTTAAAAACAATCAATTTGATTTTTTTAATGAAAATATGTTAAAACAAATATATTTATATTTGTCTTTATTGTCTCTCTCATATTAAATGATAATTATTGTAAATAAGTAAACTAAACTATTAAACATCTAAAATATCATTATTATTATTTTAATAATATTTTAATACATACTAAATTATATGATTTTAGACATATTATATCTTTAAGTATAGAGTAATAATTTCTAATTTCATTATTTGTTATAACTTTTAAATACTCATTATATTTTTATTTTGCCAATGGCTAATAACATCTAGAAAATAAAATATTATAAAACTAATGATTTTGATATATTTTATTTATTCCACCAAAGTGATACATGGGCTGTAACCTATTTGTTGAATACCATAACATTATTGTTAGCAAAACGCAACTCTATACTAATCTATATTAAAGCAAAAATATCTATATGTCACATGATATTTTTTAGGATATCCATCTAGCCTCTATCTAGGATTTGGATACATATTCTTACTACAATAAAACTTACAAATTAATATATAAATATAGTTTTCTTAATTAATATCACTCGATAGATTCCAATTTACTATTAAGTCAATTAAAGTAACTTTTTTGCTAAACATAAATAAAATTTTTCATTAAAAATATTTTAATCTGAGTTAATTTTATTAAAATTAAACTTAGTTTCTAACTAATCTTTATTAAAATTAAAATATTTTAAATATCTTATTTTTTTAAACAAACATGTTTAAAATATCAATATTTACGAAGTCAAACACAATTATAATGAGCGATTACTCACTATACAACAACATCTCCGTTTCTTTGTACAACACAATTTCATCCTCTCAAATCTAAGTATGTTTTAGCACCTCACAATCTAATATTCACAATTCTATGTTTTTCAATACGATTTTTATTATTTTAACTCGTGTAACACACATATATTGAATCTTGTAGTAAATAATATAACTAGATTTAATTAACGTTTCCTTTGATGTTGTTGAACTAAGAAGGTTTTCATAATATTTAAAAAATAAATAAATTATTAAGATGTGTAAAACCGAGAAATCTCCCAGAAATCAATAAACACACGATCTCCATCTTATGAACACGGAATATAAACAAGATTGGATTGAAAAGAAGATTGAATTGATCACAAAATGAGATTATATTGAACACAATCAACCTAGAACAGGTCTTGTGCGATTTCGCACAGTACAGGAATGATAAATGAACAAAAGCTTAATTACAAAACGAAAACGAAACTATTTATACTAAAACTACAGTTCTCGCGCGACTGGCTTTTCGCGCGGCTGAGACTTTCGCATGGAAGTTTTTCTTCACGTGGAAACTTGATCTCGCATGGTCTGCTTCTCGCGTGACTTCTTCAATTCGCGTGGATCAGTCTTTCGCACAAGATGTTTTGCCGAGCCTTGATTTGTCTTCTACAATCTCCCCCTAG
>BJCO01452287.1:0-10184 GCA_018326465.1 Flaveria floridana | reverse complement strand
GGATAATGTACACTTGACTGGAATTTAATAATGATATAGTTAAGTGATGCAGGAAGATAAATGGGAGCCTATCACAATTGCTACTGATGATCCACAAGTACGACTCTTGAATAAATTAGGTGAAAGAAAGAGGCGAGAGTTAAGACAAAAAGAGAATGTTAAGGTAATTTGTCTAGTCAAATTTAGGCTTTTAGTTACTTTAGTTTTCTTGAGACTGATGGTAGGTGGGGCTTGGTTTTCACTTTTCAGAATGTTGAGGCTGAAGCACCACATGTGGATCATCGATCTATTGATGAACTTATGTCATTTATTAATGGTGAACATGAAGGTTTACTTCTAACTTTTATGTTATTATATGTTCGGAGCATCAATGTTTGAACCTCACCTAAGAGAACTTAAGGCATGAGGATTTCTGTGAATTTGCTGTCATGTTACTTTTGCCTGCATAATTGTTGAGAATTAATTAAGTTCACTCTTGCAGGTACAAAGCAGACAAAAGCTTGCAAAAGTAAAAAGAACAAAAAAGGAAAAGATAAACAAAAGACCACTGCTTCTGTATCTGGTAAGGCAGTTTGAATGCAGTTACTTGGTCATTTTCAGCATGATATCTGGCCTTTAAGATTTTTGTCAACTTGGTGCAAATCTTAATATAATGCTTATATACTCTGTTGTATTGTGTTATGAAATGATTTCTCAGTGTTCAAAACTGTTGGTTTTTAAAATTAATGATCTAATGTAGTGTGTTCGCTGGTTTGTGTGAAGGGCATGTTTTTAAGGCACTCACAGTTTGGCTAGCATCCTGCTTTCTCATTCTAATATCATTACCTAAGACACGTGTGTGTTTGTCTTATCACATATCACACACACACACACACCCTACTTTCTCATTCTATATATATATATGTGTGTGTGTGTGTGTGTGTGTGTGTATATATATCAATGCTTTTTGAAAGGTTAGCTGCTCTAGGTTACGTTATTCTTCATGGGTTGGACTACATTTTGTGGTTTTGTGATAAGATTTAAGACATGGTTTATGACTATCTTGTTGGGTCAATCTTGATTTCACATGTGAAAAGTTGAAACTTGGGGATTAAGTTAGATGAGTTGAATTTGGGGTCTTGGGATTTAGTTTGATTTGGTCACCATAAATAGTTTTATTTAGTTTCCTAATTTGAGTTTGAGGGTCGTAGTTTTCTTGTTTTCCAAGGTGGTGTTTAAGTATAAATAGGGAGTCTAGGGTCATTGTAAAGTGTGAGTATTTGGTTGATTAATAAAATTTAAAGAATCATAGGGAGTTCCACAAGATTGCCTAGTTGTTTTTAGTATTTTAACGAGTTCCGTGCAAACATCCGTATTACATATTATGTAGCATTGAACTAGTTCAACCTTTTGTTGGTGTCGACTTTTCTTGTAGAGATGCTCTAATGGGTTGGGTTCAAGCCTTTAGGCCCGGCCCGACCTGAACCTGAACAACTTTGGTCTCCTTAGGCCTTATTAAGCGTGATTATCGCAATAAGTCACAATAATTTATCAAAAATCTTAGTTAGGCCCCGTTGAGTCTTAGAATTTACTAGACTCGAATGTTTGGTCTTGGCAAGGTTTCGTATTGCCTAATTCGTAAATTGCTCAATGCCATGTTAATGTATATGTAATTGTCAAAGTTTTGTATAGATATTTAAATTCTTTTATGAGCTAAACGATTCACTAACTATCTAATGGTAAATCTCAGTATATTTTTTCATGCTTTATAAAAGCTTTTAATTAGGAATTTTTATGGAAAACTTTATTTTGTTCTTTTATAAAAATAAATTATTAAATTTTAAGATTCTAAATATCTAGGTGAAATATTGAATTTAGTAATACATAAATAAATGTTCAATCAAAGAAATTCAGGGCTCGAATTTTTATGGAAAAATATATATTTTTTTCTTTACAATAAGAAATATTAATTTTTAAGATACTAAATATCTTGATGAAATAGTTAATTTAATAATAATAAATAAATGTTTAAACAAAGAAATTTAGGGCCTGGCTTGGTTAGGACCTGGCTTGGTTAGGACCTTTCTAAGAGTCCTCTTTTCAAGTTTAGTTTACACTTTAATGTAGTGTTTAGGACCAAGGTTTCTTAGGAGTTAGGATCGGATTTGGCCCCAAGTATATGTTAAATTAGATATTTGACAAGCAAATAAGCAATGAGATTTGATACTCTTGGAGAAGAGTTTTGAGTTAAGAAGGTTTAATTTCTTTTTTTATCTACCTAAAACTTAATCCTAATCAGATTTCAGCCTGCCATCAAAGTTTGAAGCTTAAGTTTGTGCCTTGGTATCAAGATTGTCGAGGGCTAATAGCGGTGGAAGTTGAGGGTTTATCCTGTACTTGTGAAAAAAAAATCTTGAAGACAAAAATTAAAAACACGCAAAAACATGAAAACTAGTGTATACATTAATATCTTAGGAATGACCTATGTCCATGAACCCTCACTAGTGAGTCAATATTAATAACAATGAAATAGGGTTTTACCATTACAAAGGGGTGTACTTTATAAGTAGAGAACCAAAGTGAAACATCTATATTGTGAACTCTTTTATCACGCTACTCTTTTGCAATCAAGTTTAAACTTTACATCTTTTTGTTATGGGTTAAATAAAGAATTCACCTTGATTCAATGTTTAAATATCCAAATGGGATTTTAACAGTAATTTTGGATCCATCGTAAGTGCATCCACATGTTACCAATGTGGAGTATGGATTTCATGGTACATTTTGCCGTTACTAAGTAAAGCGAATCACTACATTAATAAGTTTCTTGTTTACTTTACCTCAACTTGGAACACTTAAGTGTGGCTTATTGGAACCTTAAGTCGATATGGACATAGAGATGTTAGGTTTATATTAAAGAAACCTCTCCAACTATAGTGAAACGTTTTTGAAAACCCTGATCCCTAGTTGCAAATTGCGGGCAAAGCGTACAATATAGCTATGTTTTGGACGAGGTGTGACAATGATATCAAATTTGCTCACTGTGCTCATTTAGGACAATATGGCACTTCTCATCAAATCCCTAAAGGTTGGTGTGTTTTACACCTTGCTCATATTTCACAAATGGACATGGAGAGATGTTGGGTTTATATAGAGTAACCTCTCAACTATGGTGGCATGTTTTGGAGAACTATGAGCTTGGTTTGCAATTTACCGGCCAAGTAGACAATATCACTCGTTGGATGGGGTTACATATATTATATATATGATTATACTCTAATACCATATTTGTAGTAAAGGACCATTTCCTGCATGATTCTCTATTTTATGGTGAATTGAGTATCTTAGATTGTATGTGTTTAATAGCTCATAACCTAGATCTCTTGCTTCATTTGAGTTGTGTTTTGGATTTTTCTATGGTGTTCGTGATTGAAACTTCTTAGTAGCTACTTGAAAAGCAAGAATTATATTGGTAGTTGATAATCTAGTGAAAAATGTCTAACGGGGTAAGACAACATTCTCTTGATTTACATGTGTATAATATTTTCACTTATACATAAGTGAAGTGTGGGAAAGGGTTGAAACATAGAAAGTATTGTGTTCTCGAGCTTTTTTATGTACTAACTTTCTTCCCATTTTTGAGAGGAAAAGGAAGAGAAGGTAAAGAAAGAATTAATAAATTTGTAATAAACAAAAATGCCCCTTTTTATAGACTTAAAAAACCTACTATTTAAACGAGGTGCTCATAATTGTAGTATTTTATGTTTTTATTCCCGGTCTCTACAACGACATTACATTTTCCTCCATTTCTTTTTAAACCAAGTACATGAAAAAAATAGAAAAACTATTTCCTTTCATTTCTTCTTTTCTTTCCCTCTCCTATTTGTGAAACTTGGAAAGCAGCATTTGTGTTTCAAATCTATTCACCGTTGTCGTTTAACTTAATCTACCTATTCTTTATCTATTTTATTAATCGAGGACCATGCCTTCCTATTTAGTGCCTTCCATCTTCATGATGTTGGTGAACCTCTTATACACTTTTTAAATTGCATAGAAAGAGTAGTAAAATACTAAACAGTCAAAGCTTAGCGCATTTGCTTTACCTTAGATATGCTTGTTTGTCTCTTAACATCTGCTCTGTCTCCTTGTCTCTACACCTTCAGACTCTTTGATGATTTTCTGTCTGAGCTAAATGATCCTTCGAATAACAATGGTTATGATTGTTAAATGTTAATTTGATGCTGATAGGAATGTTATTGTCATATAGCCGAGTGATGAATCTTTGATTGAACATGTTTACTTCTTTGTATTCATGCTATGATAGTGAAAACATATACCGGATCCACTCTGTTCTTGTCTGCAGCTTCTTGTCGGTACTTGAATTCCATGCGTGTTGATTATCTGCTTGGTTTCTTGATGGTGCTTAAAGCATGAGTCATTTCATTTATTATTCTTATATTTATATATATTTCTTTTGTGGTCTTGTTCATTAATAGTGATGATACTGATAAGTTAAAGATTGCAAATGAGCTAAAAGAAAGAATCCCTGCTCCTTAATTGCTTGTCACTTTAATTTCTTGAAACATTATTATGGTAGTTTTTAGATATACACACCCTTTTTAATGTTAAATATAACCCCATGAAGGATTCAGTTTTGTCTATGAATGCGAGTACTTAATTCCATGATCTCTTAAGTTTTTTTTCCTTTTTTCTTTGTTCCTCAGAGAAATGGATTACTTTGCTTGGTGGTTCAATTTAAACTGACAGCAAGGGTCTAAATTTGGCAATAACCCAGGATCACACCGTGTATGATGAGATCAATTGACTTTGGTAGTGGGATTGGGTGAGTTTTCAGATATCCCCGTGCTGGCATGCACAGTATGATGTATTAAAGGTCAAAATATATACCGACTGCATATGGATACAAAGATACATAAAATGAAAACGAGAAAAAAAAGTGAAACAATTCCAATGTACCTGCTTTGCTCGAAGGTCATGTCAACAGAAATGGTCATGCTTTGCTCAAAGGTCATGTCAACGGAAATGTTCACCAGTGACCAGGAAAAGATGCAAGTACGTAGAACATCTTTATTCATTTACTTTTCTTAAACATCTTCTGTTTATTGGACATTCATCTCCAAAGATAGAGCATAGTATTAGACTTTAGGTGAGAGAGATGGCATGTCAGTGTGTGAACCTGTTTGTCAGAAAATTGTGATGAGCTCTGCACTGAACAGGAACCTGGTATGGTTCTGATATGGCAGCTTGGCAAGCCTGCATTAGTTTAGCTTAAATCAGCTTGAGACTGCCCAACTTATTGCAGCCGTTTAGTAGTTTATGTTCATATAACCTGCTAGTTTAGCCTCAAGGGTACTTTTAATTTCGACTTTTTGTATAGGTTAACTGTAATTTTAATTTTGGGGGTTGTATTTTACTGTTTGAGTCATGGCATATAAGATCATATCTATACTAGCTGAGCCAAGAATTGAAGCGTAGACAAATAAGCATGAACATTCGGGCTGGAAAGCAACAGAGCCCGAATCTAAATTTTTCTCACACAAAACACAGCCTTATGTCGGTACACAAGCATTTTCTGTTTTTTTCTATTTTTCTTACATATAGGAAGATCTAGCACTGAAGGATACTCGTTCATTTCCATTAAGCGCCATCCTTGGTACCTATGCAATGCCAACACGGGGTAGAATGCCCCCTCATGGTGGGACCTACATGTTGTCCCCATCAAAGTTTTATACTCATTTGAGTTTTGACTGGTTTTTTTCTATGTTTGGATTTCACAGAATAACCACAGCGTTTGATAATTTTCTGTTGGAAAAGCGAGGCCACCCATAAAGCTGGTAGGAATCGAAGTTTAGACCTCATTAGGATAATACCTATTCCCAGGTTTCACCTCTCGCCGTACTGAATGATAATGGTAAGATTATTTCATTATAGCGCGAAGATAACAGGTTTGAGAAATAGAAACAAAATTATACTTGCATTTTACTACATGTAGTGATGCATTATTCTAAATATTCACTGTTGAAAAAACTATATGGTGTTCAGGTTGGCCTAATGTCATAAGAGGATATTTAGATGGATGTATACGAGTTTATAGCTCTTTTATAATGGTTAGAGGTAAGACTTTCGGTATTTGGTTCTATGCATCTTTTATAATGGTTAGAGGTAATACTTACATTTATTTTTTATCAGATATAAGATTTTGTATTTTGTTTTGATGAGAATGCAGGAAAAAGAAAACATGGTTTGACATGGAATCACATTCGAATAGGAGGGCGTTGTGGCATATTTATTTACTTTATTTATATTAGTTGTTTTGAAGCTTCATGTGTTTTGGAATAGCAAAATCTTCTTGGGTAAAGATTTGGATTTGGGGGTTTGCTTTTGTTTTCTACAGCTTGATCATTGGTTTTTAGTAGACTTTTGTTTGTTTCCCACTACCATGTTAGCGAGTTTTGGAGTTGCGTGTTTAATAAGAAACATATCTGACGTTTCAAAGAAAAGAAGAATACATGAAACATCATAATTGAAGTGTTTGCCTTCGAATGTTTGTTTTTGAAGCCGAGGGCCTCTGAAAATAGCCTTCTTTCCCTAAGGATAGAGATAAGGTCTTCTTACGTCCTACCATCAAACTCTATGAATAGTTTTGCTATGAGCGATATTTTATTGGGTACAATTATTGCCATAATTGAAGTGTTAGTTAAGCCATTTAAGGTACATGAAGCAAACATCACATTTGATGATGATTTCCTCACCAATCACTGAGAGACGAGACAGTAGACCAGAGCTCATGATGATGGTGAAGATGCGGTTGAGAGCAGGTCTATAAACACTTTCTTGAACGCTAGAAACATTTGAAGTTAATTTGTGGTGATATTTAACCCCCCTCTAATTGGCTGGAGAAAAGTACAAGCTATTAAGGTGTATTCATCCTCTAGGTCATCCATCATCTCATCAGTCACCAATAGGAGGATGTTAAATTTTATTCAGATTCTAGCTTATTGGTTTAACATACTAGGACTTCCAACAATTATATGATGAAGCACAAATCAGCATTTTAGCTTTGTAATCCGTTTACTCATTAACTATATAAAAGGTTTAACGAAATTATGGATACTATAACTATATGAATCTCAACTTATGTTTGACGTCCAAGCAAGAAAGTTTTTTTATTTTTATTTTTAGAATAACTAGTGTGAAACTTTTGATTGCGTAAAACCCTAATGCAGTTATAGTCGAAATTGGTTCAGTTTTTCTGTTATGTTGGTCTGTGCCAATAAAAGGCGGGTGTGGACCTTAAGGGAACCCATGCAAATAATATATCTCAAACAAGCAAGCATCTGTAAGTTAATTTCTGTCATATAAGGGAACTGAAGATACAAAAATGCCAGGACATTCATTGTTGGTTTTTTCACCGATAAAAAACAGCCCATAATCTCCGGCAATATAACCACTTGATAGTTGTATAAACCTACTCCGATTAACTCAGTCGATGTTGTGAAAGCCAGGGAGAAGAGAAGTAATGAAGCCAAAAACAATCAACTGTATCTCCTTTACAATCCCCCACCATCTGTTGTTGTTTCCATTCACTGCACCTTCTTCATTCACATCACCCATTGGCCGGTTCTCATTTTCAGCTCCTGCTTGTCCGTCTAATACAAGATTGTGTAATTTGTACACATGCCAATATTATTCACATGAATATTTGAATATGTCAATCTACTAGCTAGTGAGAAGAATGGAGAGAATACCTAACAAAGGAGCATTCTCATTTTCTTGCCTAGCGGCTGCAGGGATGTTATCTGCCCTAACAGCAGGAGCTCTTGGTTGTTGGGGAGGTGCAGCCGCCCGCTGCATTCCTTGCGACAGCCATCGTATTAGTGGTGCAAGAGCTCCTGTTTGATACCTGGCACACATCCCAAAAAGGTTCGCTTTTAAAATGAACAAGTCAAATGAGTTGAAAGTTTACCTAAGTCTACTTTTAATGCATATGATTTCCTAAATCAGTTTTACTCAAAAGATTTAACTTACTATTGAAAATATTATCGACCTTTTGTCATTGTAAACAAAGTAAACACATTATTTATACTGATTTTTAAAACTTTAAACTAAAATTGTTGACAAACCAACCTGACCTGACCCACCCGTTTTGACCACCATATTGAAAGTGGCCCGTTTCAACCAGCAAGTAAGCAACCATTTTGATCTGTTAGCCAGCCCACCCATCTTGCCAGCTCTTAATAGTTTATGTAGTTATGAATTATTCCACATAATTAATAAATTATTTTCTAGTTGAAATGCACAATAGATGATGGTTTTTTATGACTTACAGATAGATCAATGAAGCAAAAAATATGAGCAGGACAAGCCTTTTTCTTGAGCCATCTTGGTTGAACAAAAAGATAACAGCCGCCAGCTTAAATAAGAGCATTAAATCAAGATGAATTGCAATTTGGAATCTCCTAACCACAACTTGTCTCTGTTGTCCAGCCTGCTGTTGCTGCTGCTGCAGCCCTGCTTGCCCTTGCTCACCTTGTGCTCCAGCTTCAGAAGGACTTGGCCCACTACTTAACAATATTAAAATTTCTCATAAGAGATTATCCATCAACTATATAAATGAATTATATTTTATCGATAATCTACAGATGTAATTTTGTGACCCATCTAAGTTTTATGTTTACTAACTAAAAAGTCATTTCTTTTCTACTTTATCAGCCAAAGGGGGAGGGGAGAGGGTTAACATATTAGTCTCATGAGGTTTAATACAAGAAATACTTCTTTTGTGCATTCCTATCTCATCAATTTTACTCATATACCAGAACTTCATAATTACGGTTATGTACTTGTTTTAATAGATTGCAAGAACTCTATCTCAAGGGGTAAGTTTAAGTATAATTGAAAAAATTATCATGAATCTAACTGTGTACATTCATTTATTACAAAAGATACATTATTCAGCAGTATATGGATGAATACAAACTCTACGAACTAGAAGTCTAAAAACATTTTGAAATTTATGGAAAGATGAATGACTCACGTAGGAACATTGTAAGTAAAAGGGATGAGAGTGTTGGATGGAAATCCAGCAATTGGTCCCACAAATGAATTCGGGAAAGTGGGAACCATGTATAGGCCAGGTCCATGATCAGTTTGTTCCTGAACCTGTTGTGGAGGGACTATGGCAGGAACCATAACAGGGTACATGTTCGGAAACATTGGGGGTTCACCATTTGGTGCCGTGAAGCCATAGAATGGAGGTAACTGCAACAAAGTTGGATGGATTATTAAGTGATTGCAATTACAATGAAAATGCTAAAAGTTGCACACCCCATCGAAGGATTTTTGTCCCAGTATTATCATTAATTGAGTATTTTTATTCTTTGTAGAAGGATCAAGTAAGAAATAAGGGGTTAAAAGAGTTTCCTTTTTATGAATTTGGAATCAGTTACCAATGCATACAATCAAACATTATACACACTGTAGACAACAAAAATCCATAAGTAAACTAGCATCTCTCCCAAGAAGGCAAGTAGTCAAGACAATGCAAACTAGCTTGCTTAACTATGGGCTATTTTCAGTTAGGCCAATATCAAACTTTCAAAACAGTTTAAGAGCTACAAATACTAATAGTTTCAAAACAATTTGATAACTATAAATATCAAATCTTACAATTCTAGTACGAATTCAATATTTCAATCCAAATGCTTTTTTACCCTTTGCAATCAATACAAGATACCCTGTAATGTTTGTAATCTGTCTTGCGATCTTGATCCACATGCTTTCTCAATTTTCTTGTATTAAGGGAAATATTAGGCATTTAATTATTCGACAAATACACTCATTAATCAAGCCTCACGACAAAACTGCATTTCTTTAGGGAAGAGGAGTATATAATACTATTCCATTAAGGAAAAATGAAAAAAAAAAGTAATAAGACAAATTATTTTAAAAATATGAAGGTTATATTCTTCATTCTACCTGTTTTATGCTGGATTTGGCATTTACAAAACTAGATACAGACTTAGATGGTCTATAAAGCAGGTCCAATAGTTGGATGCCCTGATAAAAATAGACAGAAAGCTTACACAATACATTAACAGACTAAAGGGCACCAAAAGACGCAGTTCATTATTTGACATATTAAACTTGCCATCAACACCGTCATGAAGAAAATGTACAAAACCGTC
>BJCO01452230.1:0-10115 GCA_018326465.1 Flaveria floridana | reverse complement strand
AGTGTCGACACCCTGTGAACTAGCTTGGCGGGTACCGACCACCTATTTCCTCTCTTAGTAGCCACCCACTTCCAACCTACCTGCCTAGCAAGCAGCTCTTCTTTTGAGTCCTCAGAATCATCTCTCAAGTCAAAATTACCCGGATCTTCCATAGTGGGGTGATCTGGGTGAACTGTTGACTGGCTAGACCCACCTGCATCTAATGAGTTATCTTCATGACCCACATTTGGGTCATCATCATCATCATCCTCCTCATCTGGAATCACAACATGCTCAACACTTGAGTCACTGTCATCATGACGCCACTTCTTCCTTGTTGGTGATCCGCTGTCAGCACTGGCCAGATGGCCAAACAACCATCTCATTGGGGGCTTGGTTGGATTTCCCCTATATACTTTCATCCTACCCAATGTCGTGTCATCCATCACTTCCAATGACACTTCGTCGTCTTTGTTCTTTGGCATGTTGAGTAGCTTCTCGCTGATGATCATTTGGAGGAATCGGGGATACATGCAGAAGCTCTCCTTTCTCTTGGCCTCTATGTTTTCCCTCATATAGCTGAAGAACATCTTGGAGAAGTTGAAGGGATGGTTCAGCACAAATGCCATGAATGCGTTCTGTATCTGATCACTGAGCTCGTCGAATCCACCATGTCGAGAGGCTATGCACTTCGGAATCACATGTGCTAGATACTTGAAAGGAGGGCACATGTTGCTCTTATTAAGCACACCGGCATTGATTTCACCGGCGTACTTAATCCTCAGAAAGCAGCCCCTAATAGTCATGGGATGAAGTTTGGTCGGATGATCCCTGTCGTCTATCAGATCCAACACTCGCTTCAAGTCCTCTTCACCGATATCTATAGCCTCGCTGAAAATAAAGCTCCTGTCTGATATGGCTCAATGTTATGATCTGCCACAACATTCTCCCAGAACGCTTGCTGTAGTGATCGGTAAGGTATGCAAACTGTAGAAATCGCCCTGTAGATCCTGGAGCGGTTTAGGAACTCGATAATTCCTACAAACTTGACAGCATTCCTTGATGTGGTGTTCAGGTAAGCACAAATGTTGAGCTCGCTATTTCACTATGACACATACAACAACCATTTGAATAACAAGTTAGACAAATTCATGTGGAAGAAATATTCGAATTTGAATAGGTCTTATCATACTGGTTCAATCGTACGATTGAACCATACGACTAAACTCAATCGTACGATTGAGCATCCGATTGAGCTTAGTCGCATGTCATGACATACGATTAAGCCAATCGTACGACTGAAGCACCAATTGAGTCAATCGTGCGATTGAATCATGCGTCTGGTTCAATCGTGCGATTGAAGTCCATCAGACTGTCCAGTCGCATACGCACTGTGCGAGACCAAAAATTTAAATTTTCTTCGAATTAGAAATATCCATGTCAAGATTACGTTCATTAGATGCGCAATGACTTGTTATAACACCAGAAATACATTAAATTCACTTTTAATTTCATTTAAAGGTCCAATTTGGTGTTTTCAGTTCGGTTTAGTTTAGATATTGTTCCGTCTGACTTTCAATCGATTTTGGGTACTAAACATCACATTCTCATCTTGAAAGTACTTATTGATCATTGCAGAACCGTTAGCAATCGAATAAGCAAGTTAAATCTCAAGAAAAATTTCGAAAAGGGTCCTTAGGTAGTCGGGTATTTGAGAGAGTTTGAAACCAAGTGTAGGGTTACGACCGACTGAACCTCCATTTTGTTGGGTCTGAAGGATAGTCTAATATTATCAACGTCTTTCATCGTGATCAGTACCGATATGTCAACTGAACTTGATCTTCAATTTGGTAAGCTTTAGTCTCAATGTTGAGGTCCAACACTCCTTTTATACTGTTGTGAATTTCAATCGTGCAACTGGACCCATATGCATGGTTCATACATACGAATGAGGTTCAATCGTACGACTGACCTATACGCATTCAACCAATCATACGATTGGTTGATACTAAGGTTAGCAATCGTCCGACTCGGCCATCCTCATGGTCCAGTCGTGCGATTGAGCCATACTTGTGGTCTAGTCGTGTGATTGGCCCATACTTATGGTCCAGTCATACGATTTGGCCATACTTATGGTCCAGTAGTATGATTGGCCCATACTTATGGTCCACTCATGCGATTGGGCCATACTTATGGTCCAGTCATGCGATTGGCCCATACTTATGATCCACAAGTGCGATTGGGCCATACATGTGAATTTTACTTCGTTTGGCCCACTATTTCACATACTTATCTTTGATAAATGACATTATGACCTTTGATCATCTCAGATATGATCCTTTTAACTGAAAACCATTTGATCACCTCAGATGTGATCCTTTTAAGTGAAAACCGTTTAATCACCTCAGATGTGATCCTTTAAAATGAAAAAAGAAATTGATTACCTCAGACATGATCCTTTTAAATGAAAACCGTTGATCACCTTAGAAGTGATCCTTTTATCTTTCAGAAACAAGCTTTTAATGTTCGGTTCATTATGTGACATTCATAGAGTTTAGTCTTGTTACATAGTCCGACACTGACACAATACTAACGTAAGTAATACAGGAAAACTTGAACTATTAACATTTGAGGAGGTTGAATCATTTTCGCATTACTTAATAGATTTCCCCCCTAAGCAAAATAGATTCAAATATTAACATCATTTCTAGAAAGGTTCACATGGAATCAGACAGGCTGAAAAAGCAATCATTTGGACCTTTTGTATTTATATCAATAACAGAGAACATTATATATATGATTTACAAAATCTCATTCATCTAGGAGTCAAAGGAACTAACAGGAAATCATGCTAGAACTATTGTATAACACACATCGGTTTTGAACATCGAGAGATGTAGCCACGATGATTGTGAGTATATTTTTCCACTTAAATCCATGCACATATTTTTGACACACATTGGTGATAATTTAGGTGTATTAGTTCAACAAGTATTTTTGGATCCCACGCTTATATGGTAATCAACCTTCCTCAGGATATATTTGAGCGGTCTATGGGCTTTTATCAAGAAGTGACTATTTTAAGAGTTTTCAAAGAGATGTCAAGCCTCGGGTCAGTGCCATCGCATAGCTGAGAGGAACAAACAACAATGAATTCTTAGAATATATAGGTTATGCTTATCCTCAGGTCAGTGCCATCGCACAACAGAGAGGCACACTTCCTATATTTTTGTTGAAGCAATTTTATAATACATTTAACGTAGCAACGACATTTGTCATTTACTTGATTGCGTTTCACTTGATTAGCTTTATTACATTTGTCATATGCATTGCTCATGTTTTTGGTCATTAGCACACATTTGTGGCTTTCTTTTTGCTCCTCACCCCTTATTGTAAATTTATTGATTATGCAGACCAAGGATAAGATGGGAACCCACAACATGTTGATTGATTTAAATAAAGTGATCCACCAATGAAGTCTACTAGTCTATTGTGTTGAATCTACCGACACATCATATAATGGACATGCAAACCCTAGATCTACTTTCTCCATGTAACCACAGTAACAAACTAGCTTACTATTATTTTTCAACTTATTAGGCTTTGACTTCTCAGACTTATAATTTTCTGTGACATTCAATATAATATTTCAAAAATAAAAATCTTTTTGGTGTCCCAAACGATTCGATGCCTGTGTAATATCATTTTCCATTGTACTGAATCAATTTCTCGGATTTGATGTCTTTGCTTTTCAGCTTACCTGTCCGCCCCCTTTTTTTAAGTAATAAATAATGAAACTGAAATTATTCTCCCCCTAAAATTCTAAAACAGAAAATCTTTTTGTGTTTTTGATATTTTTAAGATAGAAAAGAAAATAAAATAAAATAAATTTGACAAAAAAAATTAAAACTAAGACACATACGGACGTACTATGAACTCGACTCCTCCGGAATCACATCGTCTTTCTTTTTGACGCCGTTAACCTCTAATAGATAATAAAATCTCGGTTTATCAAAAGCTTGTGTATAGAGGTCGACGCGCTGAAAACCCGTGTTAATTTTAATTACATCGATTAAATGCTTTTCAAAACAATCACGTATGAAGTGATATTTAATGCTGATTTGTTTGGTCTTGAGATGTTATACCAGATTTTTAGTTACAGCTATGGCAGCAGAATTATCAAAAAAAATAGGAGTTGTAGTAAATGGCAAACCGTAGTCCCGTATTTACTGTTGAATCAAGATGATTTGAGAACAGCAACTTGCAGCAGCAACATATTCAGCTTCATATATTGATAGAGCAACCAACGTCTGCTTCTTACATTGCCAGGTGACTAACCGCCATCCAAAAATTTGACACCCTGTAGATGTTGACTTGTAGTTCATCTTGCATCTACCATAGTCTGAGTCATTATACACTGTAAGTTCAAAGTCATCATCATGAGGATACCACAACCTGAGTGTTGGAGTACCCTTCAGATAATGAAAGATTCGCTTCACCGAAATTAGATGATTTACTTTTGGCTTTGACTAATATCTGGAACAGAGACACGTGGCGTACATGATATCAGGACGAGAAGTTGTGACATACAGTAGAGATCCAATCATTCCACGATACATGGTGGCATCTACCAAATCCCCATTTTCATCGGTTGCCACATCATGGTTCGTGGCAAGAGGGGTACCAACAATCGTTACATTTTCCATATCAAACCGACTTAGAATGTACCCCACATATTTGGTTTGATGTAGGAAGATTCCTGTGGGAAGATCACACTAATCCTAGGCATTATAGTTGTAGGAACGACCACTTCATTTTCCAAATTTGGAGTCACTGGTTCATCTGTGGCTGGTTGGTGATTTGCGCTAGAGGTTTCAGCCAATTCACCGTCATCTACAGGTGTGCTTTCATTAGGGCTGACAGATTCCTCAGTGCTCATATTTTCATTTTCAGTCTCTTCTTCATCTGAGGAGTGATCACTGACTTCTAGATCTTCCTCTGAAGCCCCAGAAGCACCATCGATTAGAGCAGTACAACCAATAGCTAACTACGATGTTGAGATTAACAAGTTGGTGTAATCATTAAAATCTGTTCTATCGATCAGTTGGGTACTGTTCCATTGCCCAATCAACTCACATCTGCATTAAAACCAGTTTTTAATTCATAGATCTGAGTTATTGATCGAGTATCAACAGTTGTTCGAACTTCTTGAACAATTTTCAATATTAAACATCCTCTTTCTCGTACTTAGTTACGAATTGATTGAGAGGGTTAACTAACTCTTGACATTAACGTCTTAATTAATTGATAATTAAGAGTTGATCATTAATTAGTAATTAACAATAGAATTTTTGTTTTAGTTAAACAATCATCTAACTAAAATGAGTAATTCTACCGTTGGATCAGCATACCAACCCCCTAAGTTGGAGAGCAATGCTGACTTTAAAACATGGAGAATCCGTTTTAGGAACCATGTAAATTAGATTGATTCTTATCTATGGTCATCTATAACAGAAGGTCCATACATTCCACCAACGTTAGGACCTGATTATAATGACAAGAATTAGCCCGTAGGTCTAAAGTATTTATCACCTCATGACACAAAGAAGGTCAAGATTGATATCAAAGCCTATAGTATGCTCACTATGGCTTTTCCTGAAGATCTTCTCATTAGGTGTGAAGCCTATAAAATGGCTAATTCATTGTCGAAAACTTTGCACACCATGTGTGAAGGCAGTGATGAAAACCAAAGCATCAGAAAGGATACATTCAGGTCACAATATGAGACATTTCATCATATTAATGGTGAATTCGTTCCTCAACAGTTACATAGATTCATGCAGCTTGTAACTGAAATGAATATCTTGGAGTTGAAGTATGATAAGGAACTCAACAAAAAGATGCTCCATACTCTGCCTGAGAGTTGGATGCAGACAGTATTAATGTTCAAGAACACCCTGGACTTGAAAGCCATCGGGCTTGACACCTTGGTGGCTAAAGTGGAAGCTCCTGAGCTTGATGAGAAAACAAGAAACAAGAGCATGAAAGCAACCATTGCTCCCTATCAATTCAAGGAATCAAAGAGTTTGGGAAGTGCTTTCATTTAAAATGGAGATGATGAGAGCTTTTGTGTTATGAGTGATGAGGAAGAAGAAGTTGGTTTTTATGCATCAAGACCAACTAAATCGAATCAAAGTCAATCAAGCAACAAAACAAAAGGGAAAAAGGATATGGAAAGAATACAACTGCTAAGGGATCATCCTCTAACAACAAAAGCATCAACAGTTCAGAACCAATTACAGTAGTACTTGATTCTAAAGAGCAAAAAGAAGCATTTGCAGCTTTTAGGTCAAGCTTTCAAGAATACCTGGGGAGCAGTTTGACCCAGCTCATTTTTGCTAGCAAGATCCAGAAGAACATCATCCTGATGAAGTAGAAGAAATGGATCTGCAATGGCAGATGGAAATGATTGCTCATAGGGCCAAGATGTACCTGCGGAGAAACAAGGGATTATCTGCTCCAGGTAGAACAACAAAAATAGGAGTTGATAAATCAAAAGTGAGATGTTTCAAGTGTAACCTTTATGGGCACTTCTCAAGGGAATGCAACCAGCAGTCCACATCTTTGCAACAATACCAACATCCTCAACATCAGTAACAATAACAATATCAAGCAACTCAAAGGCCATTCAAGCAGCCTCAACTCACCAATTCATCCCCACCAACTTCAAGTACATTTGTAACCAGCTCAAGTGTAAGGCCCCATTCCTGGAGACCTCACAGTTGGACAATCACATCATTATTATATAAACATTACATATTTCGTAAAATGTTGCAGCGGGATTAAGTTAGCAAAAACCATTCATGCATATAATTCATGTTTCAAAATAATACATCGTGTAAGTTAGAGTTACAAAATAATCAATTAGTTGCACTACAATACAATAAAATCATTAAGCATGAACGGATTACCAGTCTTGTCCTACCGAGTAGCTCCACGCACGTGCCATCCTCAGCAAAATTTACCTGCCAACTGAAAATGCATAAAAGTTAGCGTTGCTGAGTGAGTTCTAGTTTTAAAAAGTATTAAAAATACCTTATGTGTTTTATACGTGAAAATATACTTCTTGAATAAAAATACATTACTTTTGTATGTCAGCACATATCATACTTACATCCAGACAATATTCATTGTTCATTTCATACTTTCGTGCTTTCATTGTTATCTTTCACCATCATACGCATACATTCGTTTCATACTTTTCATTATCTTTTACTTCCATACACATACTTTCATTTCGTACTTTTCATCATCTTGTACTTTCATACACATACTTTCGTTTCGTGCTTTTCATCATCTTTTACTTTCATACGCATACTTTTGTTTTGTACTTTTCATCATCTTTTACTTTCATACACATACTTTTGTTTCATACTTTTCATCATCTTTTACTTTCATACGGATCGATGTGCAATACCCCGAACATTTTGCACAAAGCTGATGCTGTGCCAGAGGTATATAATAGACCCCAAACATTGTACATGAAGCTGACCTGGTCACCTAGGGCATGTCATCGTTCCCTTTCATCGGGAGCAATGTGCAATACCCTGAACATTGTGCACGAAGTTGATGCTGGGCCTGAGTTCTATAAATAGACCCTGAACATTATGCATGAAGTTGACCCAGTCACCTAGGCATGCCACAAGGGTCCCGTCAATCTCAATGATTGACCCTGTGTGCATCCTTCAGGTTAGCTAAACCGCACATAGTTGAGCTAACGACAACATGGTTGTGCACCTCCATTCAATTTGCTTGCAAGCCATTCATTCGTTCATTATATTCCACTTTTCATCTTTGTTATCTTTCACTTCATTACATTATACTTTACGTTCATTCATACATACATCATACTACGTAAAGTCATAACAAAATACATAACATATTTAATATAATATATATGTTTTGAAAACCATTAAAAGACAACACATCATATACATATCATCACATCAATATCCTCATCACATCATCATACATACCTTAAACATAGACCGTCACATAACATTAGTGTCTATCTCAATTACATACCTCTTAAAACCCCTTAGAAAGATCTAGTCAAACTAGGCGCATGAGCCTAAAATTTTGCAAAGTATAAACAGTCTAGGGGCATTAGCACTATGCAGGCGCATTACCATTATGCAGGCGCGTGAACCTTACTTAGGCGCATCAACATTTAGGCGCATGAGCCACTTCGGACGCATGGGCACTATTTGGGTGCATGACCTACACTTAGGCGTCTGGGCATAAATTTTGGGCGCATGGGGTACTCTTTAGGCGCATGAACTATTAATTAGTATATTTTCACAAATAACTTAGGCGCATGTACACTATTTGGGCGCATGAGGTATACTTATATTTTCTAAGTCAAATGTCAGGCGCATGGGCCACTGTTTAGGTGCATTGACCATACTTTTATACATGTTTCTAAACCATTTCAGTCCCAACATGTTTTTTAACATGTTCTTAACTTATATTTTGCATTCTAAGCATTTAGAACACACCTAAAACCATAAACATCTGAATACATACACAAATACATATGGTTACATACATAACATCTTTTAAAACATTTTACATGCATTTTTAGCCCCAAAGAAGTTTAAAAACATAAATAATTGGGGTCTAGAACTCACCTGTGACTGCTCCTAAGCACAACTTCCTCAAATTCACCAGCACAAATAGTTCTAACACCTAAACACCAAGAACATATATACCCGGACACATATGAACACGTAAAACTCGGTTCTAAAGCTAAAAACTCAACTGAAATCGAAAATTTACAAGGAAATCTTACCTTTTAGGAACTTCTTCTTCTTCTTCTCTCTAGAAACCGATAGAACTCTACTCTCTCTCTAAAAATACCGAAAGCAGTGATGTAACAAAAGTTGTGGGCGGCCATGCCCACTTTAAACATAATAATAATATAAGTTTGCCCTTTTTACACTTTTAGCCCCTCCATTTATGTTCGTTTTTCTTTCTCTCAAGATACTTTTCTTTTTCTTTTTTTTCGTTTCTTATTGTTTTTCCTTTCTTTTATTTTGATAAAATTTACGGGTGTTACAAGTCTACCCCCTTAAAGAGGTTTCATCCCCGAAACCTGTCATTCTTCGAATAACTGTCGGTAATACTGTCTCATCTCTTCATCGGTCTCCCACGTAGACTCTGAACCTTTTCTGCGTTTCCACTGCACTCTCACCAGTAGGACCAATTTATTCCTCAATCTCTTCTCCTTTTGATCGATGATTGCCACTGGTTGCTCCATATAATTGAGTCGTTCATCCACCTCGATGTCTTCCAGTGGTACAATCACACTTCATCAGCTAAAGACTTTCTCATATGAGAGACATGGAATGTTGGATGAATTCCACTTAACTCATCAGGCAGTTCTAATCGATAGGCCACCTCTCCTACTTGTGCGATGATTCGGAATGGCTCCATGAATCTCGGGCTCAGCTTACCCCTCTTCCTAAACCGAATGATCCCCTTCCAAGGTGAAACCTTCAACATAACTCTATCACCCATATTGAACTCGATCGTTCTACGCCTCTTATCGGCATCAACTTGTACCTATCCTTGGCTGCCTTCATAAAGGCTTTAATCTTTTTAAGCTTTTCTATCATAGCCTCGATCACCTTGATACTTCCCAACTTTTTCTTCCTGATATAATCCTAACATACTGGCGTCCTACACCTTCTACCGTATAGCATCTAGTATGGTGGCATGCCAATGCTGGCATGATAACTGTTGTTGTATGAGAATTCCGGTAACGGTAAGTGATCATCCCAACTTCCTCCAAAATCGACCACGCATTCTCGAAGCATATCCTCAAGCTTCTGAATTGTCCTCTTAGACTGACCATCTGTCTGAGGATGATAAGTCGTGCTAATATGTAGCCTCGTCCCCATCGCATCATGAAATCTTTTCCAAAACTTGGATGTAAACCGAGTGTGTTAGGACCGTTTTTGTACGGAGTACTAACGGATTCTGCATGAGACCAGATCAAATAGCACAGAATTCTATTTGATTGGCGATCCAATCAGTGAGAACGAACAACCTGATCGATCTAACGATGAAACAAA
>BJCO01452226.1:0-10327 GCA_018326465.1 Flaveria floridana | reverse complement strand
TTTAAGGTATCATAGCTAGGCAATTCCATAATAAAAAGAGTCAATGTCTTAGATCTTCTAATTAGTTCATGGACGCTCGGTAACTATTTACAACATTCTCTCCATCTAATAACTAAGCAACTTACACAATCCATAAAACATAATCGTTGAAAAAGTACCTACAAACGTGTCATTTTTTTTAATTGATAATGTCTTTTATAAAGTATAAAATAGTAAATCGGTCATCGCTGTAATATACTCGACCTAAAATTTGAAAAGATATATATTTGTTACAAAAGATTATTTATTTGTGAATCCATAAAAATGATTTGTTACACAAACTCAGATAACACTTTTTTTCTTAATGATTGTTCAACTATAACGTGACAACCAATGATTGTTCAACTATAACGTGACAACCAATGATTGTTCAACTATAACGTGACAACCAATGATTGTTCAACTATAACGTGACAACATTGTTTTTGGGCCGAGAATTTTTTATTTTAGAAATTTTAACACAATGATTGTTGACCGAGTTTGGGCCTTACATATGGTCATCCGAAACTCCTCTACCGCTATTCGTACGTTGTCATGTTAATAGAAACATCTCGGGTACGTCTAGGGCAGGGCGATGATTACAAAGTGAAACATGGCCGATGGTGAAGAGTCACCAATGGCCGATGACATAAACATGAATCGTAGATGGAGAGAGACGCTAAACAACTGTTTCGCAGCCAAATTCTCAAATCGGATGTTTCAGACTTCCAGTTCGTAACTTTGATTCAGTCTCAAATTCTCAATCGGATGTTTTGAAGTCGGTACTTATTCGGTTGGTCACTGCTCAGATTATTTGTCAGTGTCTTATTCTCAATCGGCGAGTGCTCAGGTTCTTGTTTTTTACCCTTTCGAATTCGTTTTTTTTGTTTGTTTCACAGACTTTGAATGTTTGATTGTTGTTGATTTGGGCTACTGTTTTGTTTTACATTTTTGAGTTCATCTTTTTAGGCTAATGTTTTGTTGCTAAATGCTGACTTGTTGAATTAGGCTACTCTTGATTTAGTAATACTGATTTTGGGCTAATGATTTGTTGGTTATCTGTTGAATTCAAGTTGATTTTATTGACTCTAGTATTTAAATTAGGCATTTAGCAGGCTACAAATGTGTTCCTTTTGATTTTACTTCA
Organism: Flaveria floridana; assembly: GCA_018326465.1. Lineage (NCBI taxonomy): Eukaryota > Viridiplantae > Streptophyta > Magnoliopsida > Asterales > Asteraceae > Flaveria > Flaveria floridana. Next base: position 9,162 of record BJCO01452226.1, on the reverse strand, counting down.
CTGAAGTGATATGTTTTTTGAATTTGTGGTCTTGTAGGCTAAGTTAGCTTGACGGCTACTTGATTAGTGTTTGTCTTATAAGAACTAGGGCTTTTCTGATAGAGTAGAGTGAAGTAGGAAGAAGATGCATCTGGTTATGTTTCTCCTTCCGTTTTTTTCCTATTGTCCTTACTTTCTGGTTAACATGCATGTTGTCATTGACCCTAATGAGCTTTGGGGTTATGCACGTCAACTGTTCTGATTGTATTCCTCTGACAACAAATCCCTTTTTCTTCCCCCGTATACTGGTCTTTTAAATTGTATATGCTATTGTATATGCAGCTCATGATGTACAATCTTCTATTTTGTTTCCACTTTATGATGTTTTGGAGATCGTAAACATTACTGAAATCGCAATTTAGCTTTCTATAGAGAAGAAAGCACTCTATGTTTTCAAATATGAATCGGGATTCAATCAAGTCGGCTCTCAAACTTTAGCCTATGGAAATGTAATGGTTGGTAGCCGCTCAAGGCTATCAAAATGTATCTTTTAATTGTTTTGATCTCACTGGATTAGGGTTTGTAGTTGATGTTGAGATTGAGAAGTGCTCCTGTATTTTCATTGTGGCCTTTTAATTCACAGCTAACTGAAAGGTGAATGATTCTGATTTTTTTTTTGGCACAAACTTTCTAAAATCTAATTTAGCCGATTAGAGCTGTTCCAAACTTTGTATTAGTGTTGTGTTTTTCCCGTTGCTTACTATTCGATTGGGTCTCAGTTAGCATTTGGGGAAATCGCCTCATGCCGCAGGCGATCTCCGTGAGGGAGTCTTATCTCGAAATGAGTGATACTGCCTACCTAATGAAATGAATAACAGAGGTGAGCGGAGTGAGGGTGATGGGCGGGCACGGTGGGAAAGAAAACCTACCTCGTGCCATTGAAGACGACGACGCTACTAGTCGTGCTTAACGTGAGGAAACAGCGACTCCACGCTCACTGGAATGCTCCTAAATAGATTATTCCCTAAGAGCTTGTGTAGTACTAGTACGATTAGGCGGGGATAAGATCTTTTTTTATAGTTGTGCCCAACACGCTCAACGGCCTTTTATTATACCTGCCATCATGCTTCATTCAATGTAGCAGCAGTACAATCTTCTCATATGCAATTCCCAGGTTTGTACCACCCACCACAACCTATAGTAGTTGCAAACCCACATCATATGGGCCCCACCATGGGTGGGAACGTTGGAGTGGTGTGGGAGCAGGAGCTCGGGAAGTCAAGTTTGTTATCAGCAGTCTCAACTGAGTCAACTGAGTTGGACAGGGAACTTTTGAAACACTTACGCTATGATCTTTCTTGTATGGAGGCTTAAAATTAGTTAGAGAGTTTTATGTATTTGAAGCTACACTTAAGAAAAACAGAGCTTATAAATTTCGCCTAGACCCGATCCCTAAATATTTTGGTCACACACAATAAACAAACTAACGTGCCAGAGTATAATTGCACTCATAACATTGCCATGTGTAGGATTCGGAGAGGGTGTGATGTGGACAATTCTTACCTCTGTCCGTATGGGAAAGAGAAGTTGTCTCCATTAACATCCCCAGGTTACATGAAACAAAGATGACACTAAGTAACAATGCAGCCCAATATGGCAATAATCATTTCTTTATGCTTGTAAGAATCACAGTCCTGTCTAAAACGAATAATCAGTCTTTTTAGATTCGATATTAGTCTGTAACAATTAACAAAAACTGATTTAACATGTTTTTGCGTTAAGAATTGAACTACACTTACATTTCTAATAATAATTAATTTTTGTGCTTGTTTTTGCAGCAATATCAGACGTACCTCGCCGGTATTGGACATCCTGATGGAAGTGGCTGATATTAGATTATTAGGATAGAAATAACCTGTTTGACCATTACATTCCGGTGAGTTTTAATCCATCTTGAATGTTATCTGGTGATCTAGACTAATTAAGTAATTATTATCTGGGCAAAAGAAGTAACTAATATACTTCTTTCGTATTTCATGTAATTTAATGTGCTGAGTACTCTATATAAACTTTGAATTTTACAACACACAAAGAAGGCCAACACAAAAGGATGGAGTTGGATACTAAATATAGAATGCAGGTAGAATATGTCATTTTACTGGATCAACTAAAGCCCCTTATATCAGGGATAATACACGTAGAGGTGCACAAAACCGTTTTTTGGGCCAACCCAGATCGGTTTAGAAACCTGTTTGGATCGAGTCAACACCAGCTTCGGGGAAAAAAACTTTTATCGGTTTGATATCAGGTCAGATCGATTTTAACCGGTTTCAACGGTTGGGGTCTTGTAGTTATCAATGCATATTAGTGCTTTTGAAGAAAGGTAACATCTTCTTCCCAAAAAATCAATTTTCTTTTGACTGCTTTTGTTATGTTGTTGATCATCATATATGTTGTGTAGGTATGATTGGTCAGAAGAGAATGGAAGATGATGAAGGAGCTGAACATGATGAAAGCAGTTGTAGAACTGTTCGCTTTTATGCAAATCATGATTCCGGCTCGGAATGAAAACGAGTAAATTTATGTATCTTTATTTGATGTTTAATGTAATTTTCCAAGGTTTTCGTTTTGGATTTAGGGAAAATCCAAAAGTGTATGGATATGACTCATAAGCATCGCTTGTACTTTGTTTTAATTAGTATTAAGTTAGGATTTAAGATTTTAAAATAAAATACGAACTCTCATTCTTCATGGCTAAACAAATACGACATGCATCTCATCTTGATATTATAAATTTCTATTATTATTCCCAGTAAAGTCTAACTCTATGTAACTGCTTTTGACCAGTGATGAAGTTCTTATTGATTTCTTGTCACAAAGTGTGTTTATGAAGTTGTAGCAAAGAACCATCAATGCTTGTATCAGGTACTGATGATTGTAAGGTACTATTAGTACTTATTTTTTCTTGTAAGTTTATTGATTTTAAGCATTATCATCTATTAGTTATTCATGAGTGGTATGTATACCATCGTATATTATTTATCTTTCGGTTTTCTATTGTTGTGTACATTATGCACATATGAATTCAGTTATACTTTGCTATGCATATTTTGACATTTATGCGATTACATCTTTGTTGCAATATCCTACCTTGCAATTCCTGTTTTAATACTTCCTGTTTTAATCATATCTGTGAGAAGGATGGGAGGTTTATAGAAAGCACAAAGTTTACAAGTAGAAGACAGTATCCTGCCTGTTATTGACTTTCAAGATATGAATACTCTTGTCATTTTACTTGCTCAATATAATTTAGAGTTTTATATCTAGTAATCTTTAAAAATATGTTCTTTTCAGAAATAGACAGTTCTATAGGGGAATTAAATATTATTCTGTTAGTTATTGTTACATGGTCTACTAATTATCATTTGATACAGGAATAAAAGAATTAGGTTGTCTTTTATTTTTCGTTGTTATGAAGTAATGATCAGTATACTATGGGTGGGTTAACTTCACTATACGGAGGTTGTATTTTGCCATCAAGTTTCTGTTCTGATTTCTATGATATTTGCATTTACTAAAGTCTTTGTGTTTTGAGATGTGTTTATGAATGATCCTTAGTGTATACTGTGATAATATGTTCCATTGTCTATAGTAAGTGTGTTCTGTTCATTTTTTTTGCTAAATGCTTTCATTTTCGACGGATTTTATTATTTTTATCTTATAACAGATATTAAAGTTTAATACTGTGATGTTTATCTGAAAGTTTTGTGTTTAGACTTTAGAAGGAACCTACCTTGGCAATTTTTAACGTTGCAAATTTTATCATCATGGTTGCTATGATCAACCTGACTCTCATATTGTATTTGCAGTTGTGGCAACAAGAATCATTCGTGGAGAACTGAATGCAGTTTTAGTGAGCAATATCGGAGACCCTCATATGAATATGTTATAAAATGGGTGGTCTCTCATTACTTTATCCTGTAAAGGTTGTTACTGCACATACATATGAGCAAGAACTTAATTCATTTTCCAGCAGCAGAAAGTCAGGTATTGGTTATTGTTATTTATGCCCTAAGTATTCATATATTTCTTTGACTTTAACAAAGAACAAGTATGAAATCAAGTTAAAATTATTTCAATGGATGATTCACCTATGTTTAATTAGATTTTTATTTATGTTAATGATATTCATTATCCATATGCATCTGAAATACATGGCACACATCTAGTGAATATCTTATGTACACATATGAATGTATAGAAAAGAGAAAGAAATCTATTATGACCTGTAAGGTTACTGCCAGACTCGCCATTTATTTCCTCCGTAACATCAAAAGTCAGCCTTTACATTCAATTGGAACCAAAAGACCTATAACTGTTCACTTGTGCTTTGTTACAGGCTGCATATATGTGTCAGTTGCGTAAGCCTGTTACGAAGACTTTTTGTAATCAAAGCTTTTCTACATTTGTTTCAACCTAGTGTTTATGGCATGAGTTTTTTTATATAAGATGGTGAAAACAGAATCAAAGCTGCCCTTATACAACTCTTTTACTTCAATATAGTATCCCCACTTAAACCAACTCCCATCACACTATCATCTACAGATTTCTAAAAGTAAAGAAATCAGACTCAATCAAGGTTTAAAAGAACGGAATCACTGCTCTTCCCTCACTGTTTCTAAATATGTTAAACCATCGATACCATTTTAGTTAACTGAGTATGTGGTTTTTGAATGTGCATTTGCTTGACGAATGATGATTTGATGTTTAGATGTAGGACTTAAACAGCTTCCATTACATATATGCTGTCTATATACACAATTGCATTTTATTACAATTTATATGAACTGACATCTTTGTTTCTACCTTATGTAATAGGAAACATACAATGTTGGCTAGAAGAATTTCTGAGATACAACCAGCAGACGGTGCAGATCTACTGGAAATTATGTAAGCTAAGATTTTCTTAGAAGTATATATTGCTATTCCTGTTTATGCCTACAAACACTATTTTTACATCATTTATAGAGATCTCTTGTTTGATTTTTGTCTATAATAGCCTTGTCGAGAAGCTGCCATTCCTTGTTACGTGTCTCTATCCAGCTTTTAAGAATTTTTTTGTTGAGATTGATCACCCGAAGCATACCCGCATAAGCGCGCCTATAACGGCAATCTAGCCCTGGCCTTCTAGAATTTCTTAAAGCTCTGGCACGGCTTTTGGAATTTTCTACAGCCTTGCAACAATGAAGAATTATTTCATTGATTTCATATCCCCGGTTTCTATGATAGTTGACCTGTTTTATTTTTTCATTTAGCACCCGGAATGCAGTTTTTGGGTCACCCTTAAAACTTTGTATTCTTCCATAATTCTTTTCGAAAAGCTTCTTCCACAATGATTTTCTTTCTTCTCTTTCAGCCCTAGATGCACTTGAGCATCCCAGTGACAGGGCACAAATGTCCTTGTGGTTTAGCTTCCCGGTTTCCACCCCTTTATGCATAATTTTCCCCCAAATTTCTTTTGGTAGGTCTCTAGGGGTTTCATCGGTCCTATAAAAAAATAGAATAAATAAACAAATATAGTTAGTATGACTTAAATTTAATCTCATGTTATGGAATCAACTGAAGTCAATTGAGTTTTCTTTTTCTTTGTATATTCTAATTCTAATTCTAATTCTAATTCTAATAATTCTAATAAATAAATGTATAGATTTGAATAAATAAGTTTCACCGCCCTATACCTAAACAAGTTTCCCAGCCGTTTCTTGACCTTATGACTGACTAAACAAGTATCAGAATGAGCACGTAATGACTAAAAAACAGAGATTAATATGCTAGACTTATATTTACCTCATTCTTGGTATGGTGTTTCAATGCCTCTGCTTGATATTCGTTTGCAATTGAAAAGAAAACGTAGAAAACTATTGAGGTTCCCATACAAATTACAAAAAAAGCAGTTAAAATCCGTGACCAAGACAACCATAAATCCTCTGAATAATCAAAGAATAATTATCTTGACCAAAAATATGCGAATGCTTACCAAGAACTTGTGATGAACAGGGATTGAGATGACGAATGAAAACTGTGAATGGTACGATGGTGCGACGGTGATGGTGGGGGCGACGGTGATGGGACTATGGTTTACCCAATAACTTTTGATGAACGGTAGTTGAGACGACAAATGACATTCTTGATCGGTGAACCGTGAATCGTATGATGATGCGTGACGGTGATGGTGGGGCCGGCGGTGGTTTGTGTTACCCAAGAACTTACTGTGGACTGAATACTGAATAGTTGTGGCAGTGCGAAGGTAATGCGGATTTTGATTTCAATGTTCTTGGCTGTGTTGTGATTGTGAGTTGCGACTGTGTTTTACGTCTTGAGTGGTGGGGGTTTTCAGCCGCAAATCAAGAACCCAAATTGAGAGCCCATGTTTGTTTTCTTTGGTTAGATATGTGAATATTACGGTAGAAAATTTCAAACATTATTCCAACTTATTACGATAATTATAAACAAATGTTTTCTTGATGTCAAATGGCATATCCTAAGCTCACTTTTAGCCAAATGGTAACTTTTTAAATTACTCTTAAATTAGTGTTTTACTTCGACGCGCGTTGTGCATTCTAAGAACCAGGTAAACCGTAGCTCAGACTTACATTTTCATCATCATAGCCATAACCTAACAGTTTTAGCCGGAGCCAAAGTAATTGTCTTCGCGGCTCAGAACCGATGCCTGGCTGCGGTTGCGCACCGTAAATGATGAACACACATGTCCATCATCATCGACATCAAAATTGGTTTTTTCTCATTGTTTTTAGCAAGAACATCATCATCAATATGAGCAAGACATGGCAACATACACCAGTTTTATTGAATCCAAGAACATTTTCAAGCTTGCCATAACAAAAATACAACCACAAATCGATTCAGATAGCCACATATGGTGCTTGTAGAATCATAAAAATCGCACAGAACAAAGGCATGTCTAGCTCAGCAACATCTGCAATGGAAACCGGATGGAGACATGTAGCAAATCAAAATGCACAACATCATACATTCAACCCAGTTTGATACCACAACGCCAAACAACTCAAACAAAGGAAACCCTAAGCCTATCACTGAGATGGGCAGGCAGATCTAATGGTAAAACCGAGAGCTCAACACGCAAAACAAACAATAAACCATATAAAACAAAGGAAAAAGGGCAGATGATAGGCGTAACTGCCGCCAAGGTGGTCGAAAGGTTTAAGGGTTCGACAACGGTGGGGCTACCTCACACTCCACACCAATGGTGAATTGAAATACCTAAAATGCCCTCGTATTACTGTTCATCAAACTTGTTTTTTCATACAAACTTGTTTTTTTTTCATATATAAGATGATTGTTTCCTAAAATAAGATAAATTTATTTAATTTAAATATAAAAATATGTTTCCTTTTTAATCTCTAAATCAAACCCACAGTTGATTTGATTTTCAAAATAAACATGAAACTTAATATTTATAAACTCAAATGATTTTATTTCAAACAAACTACTAACAATGAGATTTTATTAAAATATACTGGTTTACATTTTATGTGCACATATTGATTATCATTCCCTGTTAATATCTTTTGTTGGTGGTCTCCTTTTGAAGCTTTTATAGGGTTTTTTATGTGGGTTCCAGCTTTAAGGTTGAGGTTTTTGTGATGGGTTTTTCGTGTTTAGCCACGTGTTCTTGACGTGTGTTGGGGCTATGTTCGTTTATAAGGGTTGTTGGTGTTCTCTTTCTTCGGCTTCCCGCTTCCTTTCCTCTGTTGTCGATATCTAGTCGACTCTCCCTGATAAGATATGAGTTTTCCTTTTCTTTGTTGTTTTTGGAGCTTTGATTGCTGTCGTCTCTCTGTTTTGGCCTCTGTCACCTTTGATATTTGTCTGTTTTATATATGTTTGTGGTTCTGTAAGTTTTGGTGTGTTTTGAATTTGAGGTTTTGGTGACTTCTACTTGGTGCATTTTGCTGATTTTATGACTTCGAGCCTACATTTCCGCTTCCATTTTTGTTTTAGGGTGAGAACCTTCGTTTATTTTGTCTCGGGGTTGAGTATGATGTTGTCTGCAATCATGTTGTTGGGTGTCTTTTTTTTTGGTCTGAGTCTGTGATATAAGTGTCTTACTTAGTGCTTTTTGTTGGTTTTCGTTTTTGTTTTGGTGTGAGAACCTTCATTGATTTTGTTTCAGGTTGGGTATTTGAGATGTTGCATGCGATCACGTTATTGGGTGTTTTTTTTTGTTTTGAATCTGTGATATAGAATGTGTTCATTCAGAAGTTGCATGTTTTAAGACCTATGCTTTTTCTTGATAATCTCTTTTGGCAGGTTGTTGGTTGCTGGTTGTTGTTCAGGTGTGTTAAGCGGTTGTTTCTTTTGGGTTTTGGTCTGCAGTCGGCGGGGCTAAAGGTCTGTTTTGGATTCATTGCGTGTGTTGTGCAGAGAGAATGATTAAGTTGTTAGACTTTGCATATGAATTGTGCCTGAAAATCAATAAAATAAGATAAGCCTATAACAAAATTTATTTTACAACCTGATCTGAACTACATTTATAGATATTTTATTCACTTTACGAACCTGTAACTATGAAGTAGATAGTGACTTTTACACTTTATAAGTTAACTATTGATTCTTACTCTTTTTTTGTTGATAATTTGGTTTGGCAGGTTGCTGCAGATTTGAGTTTTCCTTGGCATTGTTGTTCGGTTTCTTTGCTTTGGGGGGGCTAAAGGTCTGTTTTGGATTGATTGCGTGTGTTGTGTAAAGAGAATGATTAAGTTGTTAGAGTTTGCATATGAATTGTGCTTGAAAATCAATAAAATAAGATAGGCCTATAATAAGATTTATTTTACAACCTGATCTGAACTACATTTATAGATATTTTATTCACTTTACGAATTTGTACAGTATGGACTAAAGGTTATGGGTGTTCTCTGTGTGCTAAAATTTGACTAAGTTGTTAGAATTTGAATATTATTTACAATAAGTAGACAATGGGTTACATTAAGTTCTTTTTTTAGATCAAGTAGACCCTGCTGGTTTTTTGGATCATGTATGCGTATCTAGAGTTTATTATTTTATTGTAACTTCTATGAAGACAATAATAGTATATATAAAAGCTACTGATGCTTATAATAAGTGAGAAAACCTTAAATCAAC